>JAACNH010001327.1:0-83405 GCA_019447015.1 Hymenochirus boettgeri
TCAGTATCTGGGGGCTATGGGGATTTTCGTTCTCTCTGGAGTTGCGTGAGATCCAATAAATTCAGCAATGTTTCTGTTTCACTCACACAGAGAGTAATTAGGAAGGAACCGAGTTCCCTGAGGACAGGGATAATATAGGAACACGCTCATTCATTGCCTTGACAAGCATTCCCGGGAATCCCTGATATCATTGGTATCCCAGCCCGGTTCAGGTTGGGTAACAGATCTGGTCCTTATTGGTTTGGCAATAACAAACCGAAAATTCACCAAAGCCTGACTTGTTGCTTTTCACACCTGGTACTAGGGAAACACAATATTTTATTCTCCGATTTAGTATTATATGCCAGAGATCAGGACATATAATATGATTGGTTAAGGCAGCAGACTAGCAGTTGTAGAAATACTAGATTGAATAAGAAAATGCCATCTAGCATATCGAGGGCATATGATCATTTATTCAGAAACACGTATTTCACCTGCCATAGAGTGGTCCACCTTATATTATAAGCTACTAAGACATGGTGTCAGACAAGGTTTGTCCTAGTGAGCATGTAATATTGTTATTTAAAGGTGCAAAGTCCAGCACTTCCATTTAAAATTTACATTTCACGCCTGAATCTACCCCCCAAAAACCCTAAACTGTGAACTCATTGTAATGTGAACTACTATAAGTTTAACGAAATTCTCTGTCTCACAAGTCTTGACCATCACAGCAATGATAGTGCATGTAACCCCCTGTCTACCCTCTTGAGTGACTCAGGCTCATAACAAGTTTCACACGATGGGCAATCCAGATAAGCATCTTGGGCAGGCATTACAGTAATGAATTCAGGGGACCAAGTAGAATATATCAACATATTTTAAAGAGGCCTGTAAGGAAGTGAATCTTACTTCAGCTGCACCAATGTAGCTGCCTCTTTAAATAAACTAGGACTACCAACAAAGTGGTGGCTGCTCTTCTCATGGAGACACATGATAATCTATGAATGGACTAGAACTTGGCCTGACCTGTCACCCCTGTTGGTTAAACCTACTAAGGGGGAGTTTGTTTTCTATCTAAGGGAGGAAGAAGGACTTAGATGTGTTCGGAGCTGCAGGATCCTGAGTTAGAGCCAGGGTAGTTACCCCCTGTAGTGGCATAAAGGACATCAGCCCTGACATAGTGCCTGGTTTGTTTACTGGATTGGAAATGTGGATTATCCAGAAGCCCCTGTGACAATGTGCCTTGGACTTCAGGAATCTAAGAAGCCTTTCTGCCACAGCCTACTGCTCAGTGTGGATGTGAAGCTGCCATACTGCTCTCTCCTGCTTTGCCTCACAGGATCCATTTGCTGAATCTGCATCAAAAAGTTGGTTGGACCTTTTCTTTTATACACACCCCGGGGTGCCCAGCATTGAGTTGTGACACTTAAACTCCACATTGGTTCCATTAAAGGGTATGTCCACCCTTCTAAAAAAAGTTTACATAACATTCCCCCTGTCCCCCCAGCCCCAACCGCTATTTTTGTATTATCAGAAAATGGCCAAAACTTTACTTACCTTCCCTCTTTCCTCCGCCGCGCTGCCAGGCCCTCTGCTTACGAGAAAATGCAAGCAGAAGGGCGGGACCGGCAGTCACATCTGTGATTGACTGAGCGGCAGCCAATCACGGACGTGGCTGCCGGGAGTTCAGTGTGGCGGAGGAACGAGGGAAGGTAAGTAATGTTTTGGGCATTTTCTGATAATACAAATATAGCGGTTGGGGCTGGGGGGACAGGGGAATGTTATGTAAAAAGATTTTTACACTAGGGGGAGCGAATCCTAATCAGGAGGGAGAGGGAGGGGGAGGGAGGGGGAGAAGGGCTGCAGTACGCATGCCAAACTTCTCCTGGAGGCTAGGTAGGAGGCAGAGTCCTATATGGACTCTGCTATCCTCCTGGTGGGCAGTTTTTGGGACTTTGGGGGGGGACTACAGGAGAACCTTATGGAGCTGGGATGTGAGGTAAGGATTGAACTACACTACACAATGGGGCCAGTAGTGGGGGGGATTATAGTTTTGGGGGTGGACATGCCCATCGGTTATGGTGTGCACACTCACATTTATATTAATGCTATATGGACACTGTGTATAAGGGACTCACTGCGTATCTCATTTAAATATTATAGTTATATGTTATGATATCTATTATCACTCTTATTAACAGTTATTTACTGCAGACTGACAAATATGTTTATTACAGAAATACTGTGTGGTGTATTCCTTGCTACTAATTGGGTATAGAGATCACTGCTATTGCAGACCCCAGGGAGTCATATGCCCACCAAATTCTGGTTTCTAGCCCTGCGTGGAAGTCAGATGCTGACCCAATCTGGAAAAAACAGTAAGGTTCTGAGCTCCTGAATTCTGAAAGTTCTGCAACTCTTCTACCTGTTGTGATGGTTAACAGAAAAGAAGTCTTCCAAGTCAAAAAAATATAAAGGAATCTGATCTAGTGGTTCAAATGGAGGTTTGGACTAAGATTTCAACACCAGCGTCAAGTCCCAAGATGGTTTTAATTGCAATGAGCAATAAGAAAGGAAGAGGACACCCAGGCAGTTAAATCTGCACACGTTTATTGCTGTGACATGTTTCGAACATCAGCGTGTTCTTGAAAAATAACATGCTGATGTTCGAAACATGTCGCAGCAACATGTGCAGATTTAACTGCCTGGGTATCCTCTTCCTTGCTTATTGTATTATACTGGCAGACGGTCCAGTGGGAGAGAGACCCTACAAGCCAAGGTATACCGTTGTGCACCTGAAATACATTTTACATGGTTTTAATTGCTTCAGAGCACAAAAAAAACTCTGATTATTTAGTTATTGGAAAACTATTTGGTATTCCAGAAAGCAGGAAGAGCTGAAGTCTGAACTTTGAGGGTGGCTACTAACAATCCTTTCACCAACCCAGCTTGAAGAAATTCCACTATTTGAATTTCTGAAACCTCAGTTATGGGCGGCACTTGAGTTACACACCAGTTAAAGCAATAGATGAGGTTTGTACCGTGTTAGCCATAAGTAAGAGAAGAGAAGTAGAGCTGTGATATCTTTTATTGGCTAACTAAATTAAAACATTAAGCAAGCATTCGGGAGTCTTAAGCCTCCTTTATCAGGCTGGATGTTACAAAAGAAACTGAGAAATCACAAACTTATATACACATGGAGACAGTAAACATCAAACAAATTGAACAGATGACCAGGTACAGACACAGACTGGGGGGAGGGGATGTGGGAAAAACAGTAGTGGAGGTGTGAAATGGGCACAGGTAGATAACTATAATAACGTGAGATAACTATAATAATGTGAGATAACTATAATAACGTGAGATAACTGTAATAATGTGAGAACTATAATAACGTGAGAACTGTAATAACATGAGATAACTGTAATAACGTGAGGTAACTATAATAACGTGAGATAACTATAATAACAGTGTCCTTTGAAATGTATCAAACAGTACAAGACAATGTCCTGGTGAGTGGGTTTAGTCTGGGTGGTGATATAGAAGTTTATATTTGGCCATAAAACTCATGTCCCTATTTAGTGGTGATCCTGAGGCCTTTCATACTGTGGCCTCTTTTACAATAGTGCTCAGCCAGAGGGGCGTCCGTTAATCCGTGCAGGATGTTGGATCTATGAGAGTTCATCCGTTTGTGCAGTGTTTGTCCTGTTTCTCCCACATAGAAACCCATAGTAGGGCACTTCATGCACATTATTAGAGACACCACATTGGCAGAACCACAGGAGAATGATCCTTTAATTTGATGAATTTGGTTACAATGTGAGATAACTGTAATAATGTTAGATACTATATAACGGCGAACTAATACTTGAGATAACTATATAACGTGAGATAACTATAATAACAAGAATAACTAATATAGTGAGACTACTCTATAACATGAGATAACTTTTATAACAAGAGATAACTGTATAACGTGAGATAACTGTATCGTGGAATAACTAATAACGTGAGATAACTGTAACGGGAGATAACTGTATAACGTGAGATACTATATAACAAGAGATACTATAATAACGCGAGACATAACTATAATAACGTGATATACTATAATAACGTGAGATAACTTATAATAACTGAGATAATAATAACTTGAGAATAACTATAATAACTGAGATAACTGTAATAATGTGAGATAATAACTATAATAACGCGAGATAACTATAATAACAAAAGTAACTCTAATACAGCATAACTATAATAACGCGAGATAACTATAATAACAAGAGATAACTATAATAACGTGAGATAACTGTAATAACTTGAGATAACTATAATAACGCGAGATAACTATAATAATGTGAGATAACTATAATAACAAGAGATAACTATAATAACAAGAGATAACTATAATAACGCGAGATAACTATAATAACAAGAGATAACTATAATAACGTGATAACTGTAATAACGTGAGATAACTATAATAACGCGAAGATAACTGTAATAATGTGAGATAACTATAATAACAAGAGATAACTATAATAACGTGAAATAACTGTAATAACGTGAGATAACTATAATAACGTGAGATAACTAATAACGTTAGATAACTGTAATAACTGAGATAACTATAATAACGTGAGATAACTATAATAACAATAGATAACTATAATAAGTTGAGATAACTAATAACGTGAGATAACAAATAACGTGAGATACTGTAATAACTAATAACGCGAGATAACTATAATAACAAGAGATAACTATAATAAGGTGAGATAACTAATAACGTGAGATAACTATAATAACGTGAGATAACTATAATAACAAGAGAACTATAATAATGTGAGATAACTATAATAACATGAGATAACTGTTTATAACAAGAGATAACTGTAATAACGTGAGATAACTGTAATAACGTGAGATAACTATAATAACGTGAGATAACTGTAATAAACGTGAGATAACTGTAATACACGTGAGATAACTATAATAACTGAGATAACTATAACTAACAAGAGATAACTATAATAACGTGAGATAACTAATAACGTGAGATAACTATAATAACGTGAGAACTATAATAACTATAATAACGTGAGATAACTATAATAACAAGAGATAACTATAATAAGGTGAGATAACTAATAACGTGAGATAAATAACAAGAGATAACTATAATAACAAGAGATAACTATAACAAGAGATAACTATAATAACGTGAGATAACTGTAATAGCGGGAGATAACTATAATAACGTGAGATAACTATAATAACGTGAGATAACTATAATAACAAGAGATACCTATAATAACGTGAGATAACTGTATAACGTGAGAACTGTAATAACGTGAGATAACTATAATAACGTGAGATAACTGTAATAACGTGAGATAACTATAATACGCGAGATAACTATATAACGTGAGATAACTATAATAACAAGAGATAACTATAATAACGTGAGATAACTGTATAACGTGAGAAACTATAATAACGTGAGATAACTGTAATAACGTGAGATAACTATAATAACGTGAGATAACTATAATAACGTGAGATAACTAATAACGTGAGATAACTATAATAACGTGAGATAACTGTAATAACTATAATAACGCGAGATAACTATAATAACAAGAGATAACTATAATAACGTGAGATAACTATAATAACGTGAGATAACTATAATAATGTAGATAACTATAATAACGTTAGATAACTATAATAACAAGAGATAACTATAATAAGGTGAGATAACTAATAACGTGAGATAACTATAATAACGTGAGAACTATAATAACAAGAGATAACTATAATAACGTGAGATAACTATAATAACATGAGATAACTGTTATAACAAGAGATAACTGTAATAACGTGAGATAACTGTAATAACGTGAGATAACTAATAACGTGAGAACTGTAATAACGTGAGATAACTAATAACGTGAGAACTGTAATAACGTGAGATAACTATAATAACGTGAGATAACTGTAATAACGTGAGATAACTATAATAACAAGAGAATAACTATAATAACACGAGATAACTATAATAACGCGAGATAACTATAATAACGCGAGATAACTATAATAAAAGAGATAACTATAATAACGCGAGATAACTATAATAACAAGAGATAACTATAATAACGCGAGATAACTATAATAACGCGAGATAACTATAATAACGCGAGATAACTATAATAACGTGAGGTAACTGTAATAACGTGAGATAACTGTAATAACGTGAGATAACTGTAATAACGCAAGATAACTGTAATAACGTGAGGTAACTATAATAACGTGAGATAACTATAATAACGCGAGATAACTGTAATAACGTGAGATAACTATAATAACGTGAGATAACTATAATAATGTGAGATAACTATAATAACGTGAGATAACTATAATAACGTGAGATAACTATAATAACGCGAGAACTGTAATAACAGTGAAATGAAAAGTGTCCTTTGAAATGTATCAGACAGTACAAGACAGTGTCCTGGTGAGTGGGTTTAGTCTGGGTGGTGATGTGGAATAAGTTTATATTTGGCCATAAAACTCATGTCCCTATTTAGTTTGCCGTTCAGGGAATTACATTTCTGAATGGATTTGTATTCCCATTTCATACTGTGGCCTCTTTTACAATAGTGCTCAGCCAAAGGGGCATCCGTTAATCCGTGCAGGATGTTGGATCTATGAGAGTTCATCCGTTTGCGCTGTTTGTCCTGTTTCTCCCACATAGAAACCCATAGTAGGGCACTTCATGCACATTATTAGAGACACCACAATTGGCAGAAAACCACAGAGAATGAGCCTTTAATTTTGAATGAATTTTGGGTTACAATTGTGGTATATATATTTGGTCTGTTGTGTGGATGTGTGCGCCGGTTTCCCATCTAGGTTGTTGGCAGGGGAAGTGCCATTGATTGTTTGTTTTGCCCAGGGAGCTGTGTACCAGTAGGCGTTTCACATTAGGGGGCTGTCGGTGTGCCAGGAGTGGAGACACTGATATATGTTTTTTAGTCTGTCGTCCCTTTGTAGTGTGGGGTGGAGTTCTTTTATGATTAGTCGTAGGATCTCCAGGTTGGGACTGCAGTGTTCTCCCTAGGGTCTTTTTGCCGGGCGGCCCACCCGGCTACTTTTTCATGCCACCCGGCTGGAAAAAATTTCTAGAGGGAACACTTGTGATTTGAAAGAATTAGATGTAGTTTAAGGTGTACCAATACACTTGCAAGATTATTTTAGCACATGTTAACTAGCTTTTCCAGGATCCCTAAGGCCACAAAAGGGTGGCACATGTGCTTGTGCTGCTATATCACATCTGGGTTACCTTCAGATTTTGCCAAAGGACACCCCCCTGCGGATGTTGCCGAACGACACCCCCCTGCATTCTACAACCATGGAAGCTGGGAGTTATAGTTTTTAACATCTAGTGGACGAAAGTTAGACATCCCTGACCTTATAATGATCATAATGCAGTGACATTTTCCCCACCACCAATTTCCCATCCCACCCCACCCGGCTACTTTTTTATGCCACCCGGCTGGAAAAACATTCTGGGGAGAACACTGGACTGTTAGTGACTACAAGGGGAACCCGGTTGCAGTTTTCTTTCTGTTTGTATCTTAACAGTTTGTGTCTGGGAATAGATATGGCCCCTTGGATTTCCTTGTCTGTTGTTTTGGGATTGTGTCCCTGTTTAATGAACTCACTGCGGAGTTGAGGTGTTTATTCTTTCTGTTGGGTCTGAACAGATACATGGTAACGTATCGCTTGGCTGAAAATGACCGATTTTCTTGAGGTTTGGGGTGGAAGCTGTCATTCCTAAGGTATGTGCGTCTGTCTGTAGGTTTGCGGTATATCGAGGTCACTAGGTGTTCCGGATCCATCTCTGAGGCCGTGGCACCTAGTTGAATCCTCTACAGGTAAGATAAGTAACAGCTGCCTAACCCTAACTGCTATAATATTTTTTTAAAATCCCCCGATCTTACTTACAACCCTTCTCTCCCGTGGTATCTTCGATGACGTCAGAGCTCTGTGATTGGCTAACGGCCAATCACAGTGTCTGATCATCGAAGATGCCAGAAGAAGGTCTGTAGAAAGACGGGACGTGGATGGACCAGCCCCTGCTTGAACTTCTGCAAGCAGGAGATGTAGGAGACGGTGCGGGAGAAGGGGCTGAAGTAAGATCTGGGCATTTTAAAAAATATATATGGCGGTTGGGGGCGGCAGCTGCACTACCTAATCAAAAGATACATTTAAGGTGGACATGCCCTTAGGGCATATTTATAAACGATCGCTATTTTCGCTATCCAGGACATCGCAATGACAAAAGCGCTATTTGTCTTATTTATAACGCTCATTTTCACTTTCACAGAAATATTGCTGCAGCGATGTGTTTTCACTATTCATTGCGTTAAGTTTGGTATCACTGCAAAAGAGAGATTGCTCTCTAGGTCATTTCAGAGCTATTTTTGTCATTTTTTTATCTAAAGCCATTTATAAATAGTAGGGAAATTTCCCTTTTTGCCCCTTTTCTCCCTTTTGTTGCATTTTTTGCAGTTTTACAGAATTTCTCCAAAACATTACTTAATGGAATGTTCCATTAACATGACTATTTCTTACACAGCACTATGGTATGTTCCATATTAATGGAACTGGTTTGTAATTAGCTGAGTTTCTGAAAATAACAATACTAAAAAATGTCCTATTAATAAATAGAGAAAATTCGCCTGGTGAGTTTTACCAATTTATCAATTTCCTATTAATAAAATAGAGAAAATTCCCTGGTGAGTTCTACACTATTTATCATATCCTATTAATAAAATAGAGAAAATTCCCCTTTGAGTCTTACACTATTTATCATATCCTATTAATAAAATAGAGAAATTCCCTTGGTGAGTTTTACACTATTTATCATATCCTATTAAAAATAGAGAAAATTCCCTTGTGAGTTTTACACTATTATCATATCCTATTAATAAAATAGAGAAATTCGCCTGGGTGAGTTTTACAGCTATTTATCATATCCATTATAAAATAGAGAAATTCCGGGTGAGTTTTACACTATTTATCATATACTATTATAAAATAGAGAAAATCACCTGGGTGAGTTTTACACTATTTATCATATCCTTTAATAAAATAAGAGAAAATTCCCTGGGTGAGTTTTACACTATTTATCATATCCTATTAATAAAATAGAGAAATTCGCCTGGGTGAGTTTTACATATTTATCATATATTAATAAAAAAGAAAGAAAATTCCCTGGGTGAGTTTTACACTATTTATCATATCCTATTAATAAAATAGAGAAAATTCCCTGGGTGAGTTTTACAGCTATTTATCATATCCTATTAATAAAATAGAGAAAATTCACCTGGGTGAGTTTTACACTATTTATATCTTTTAATAAAAAGAGAAAATTCCCTGGTGAGAAAATTCGCCTGGGTGAGTTTTACACTATTTATCATATCCTATATAAAAAATAGAGAAAATTCCTGGGTGAGTTTTACGCTATCATATACTATTATAAAATAGAGAAAATTCCCTGGGTGAGTTTACATTATCATATCCTATTAATAAATAGAGAAAATTCACCTGGGTGAGTTACACTACCGTATATACTAGGATAGACCGAGGTTTTCAGGCTTTAAAAATAGCCTCAAAACCCGACCTCGGCTTTACTCGGGTCATGGTAAATTTTCACATCTGCTGCTGCTTACCGGTACTGTCTCTATTCAACGGCACCGTAACTTAATTCTCGCGATTCTGCTGGCACTTGACGCTGAGCTGCATGTCCGTCGCGAGTAGTGACATCACTACTCGGCGCCGGGCAGTTAAGTTAGACAGCGCCGAGTACGGACATGCAGCGCAGCATGCAGAGTGCCAGCAGGACCCAGAGAATTAAAGTTACCGGTAGCTGGTTACATAGAGAAGTTACCGGTAAGCAGCAGCAGATTTTGTAACGATTTACACCTCACTCCCTGAACTGGGGGCTCTCTAAGGGGGAATGTTTTTTGGGCCTTCCTGGGGGTGCTGCCCATAAAAAAGCCTCATTCCTTGGCACTAAAGGGGTGAAACTACAAACTCCCAGCTAATAAAGCATGCTGGGAGTTGTTTTTCAAAACATATGGAGTGCCAAGGAATGAGGCTTTTTTATGGATTAGCAGAGTTCCCATAATTTCAACCCTGGCTTTTATACTCGAGTCAATCATGGGTTCTTACTTTTTGAGGTAAAAATGGGTACCTCGGCTTTATATCGGTCGCTATACTCGGGTTAACGGTATTTATCATATCTTTAATAAATAGAGAAAAATCACCTAGGTTAGTTTTACACTATTATATCCTATTAATAAAATGAGAGAAATTCTCGTCTGGGTGAGTTTACACTATTTATCATATCCTATTATTAAAATAGAGAAATTCGCTGGGTGACTTTTACACTATTTACATTATCTTATTAAAAATAGAGAGAATCGCCTGGTGAGTTTACACTATTTACCATATCCTATTAATAAAATAGGGAAAATTCACCTGGGTGAGTTTTACACTATTTATCATATCCTATGGTGAGTTTTACACTATTTATCATATCCTATTAATAAAATAGAGAAAATTCGCCTGGGTGAGTTTTACACTATTTATCATATCCTATTAGAGGAAATTCGCGAGGGTCAGTTATACACTATCATATCCTATTTTTTTTTAGGAGCAACTAACTAGGTGGGGGCTAGAACCACAGGAGAATGATCCTTTAATTTGATGAATTTGGTTACAATGTGGTATATATATTTGGTCTGTTGTGTGGATGTGTGCGCAGGTTTCACATCTAGGTTGTTGGCAGGGGGAAGTGCCATTGATTGTTGTTTTGCCCAGGGAGCTGTGTACCAGTAGGCGTTTCACATTAGGGGGCTGTCGGTGTGCCAGGAGTGGAGACACTGATATATGTTTTTTAGTCTGTCGTCCCTTTGTAGTGTGGGTGGAGTTCTTTTATGATTTGTCGTAGGATCTCCAGGTGTGGACTGTAAGTGACTACAAGGGGAACCCGTTGCAGTTTTCTTTCTGTTTGTATCTTAACAGTTTGTGTCTGGGAATAGATATGGCCCCTTGGATTTCCTTGTCTGTTTTTTGGGATTGTGTCCCTGTTTAATGAACTCACTGCGGAGTTGCTGTAGGTGTTTATTCCTTTCTGTTGGGTCTGAACAGATACAATGGTAACGTATCGCTTGGCTGAAAATGACCGATTTTCTTGAGTGTTTAGGGTGGAAGCTGTCATTCCTAAGGTATGTGCGTCTGTCTGTAGGTTTGCGGTATATCGAGGTCACTAGGGTGTTCCGGATCCATTCTCTGAGGCCGTGGCACCTAGTGTGAAATCCTCTACAGGTAAGATAAGTAACAGCTGCCTAACCCTAACTGCTATAATATATTTTTGAAAATATCCCCCGATCTTACAAACCCTTCTCTCCCGTGGTATCTTCGATGACGTCAGATGCGTCTGTGATTGGCCATATCTTAGCCAATCACAGACGTGGATGGTGGACCAGCCCCTGCTTGCAACTTCAGCAAGCAGGGAGCTGGATAGGAGACGGTGCGGGAGAGAAGGGGCTGTAAGTAAAGATCTGGGCATATTTTTAAAAATATATTATGGCGGTTGGGGGCGGGCAGCTGCTACCTACCGTATATCAAAAGTTACATTTAAGGGTGGACATGCCCTTAGGGGCATATTTATAAACGATCGCTATTTTCGCTATCACAGGACATCGCAATGACAAAAAGCGCTATTTTCGCCTTATTTATAAAACGCTCATTTTCACTTTCACGGAAAATTATCGCTGCAGCGATGTGTTTTCACCTTATTCATTGCGTTAAGTTTGGTATCACTGCAAAAAGAGAGATTGCTCTCTAGTGTCATTTCAGAGCTATTTTTGTCATTTTTTTTTTATCTAAAGCCATTTATAAATAGGGGAAATTTCGCCTTTTTGCCCCTTTTCTCCCTTTTGTTGCATTTTTTGCAGTTTTATCAGAATGTTCGCCAAACATCATTACTTACTGGAATGTTCCATTAACATGACTATTTCTTACACAGCACTATGGTATGTCCCCATATTAATGGAACTGGTTTGATAATTAGCTGCAGTTTGCTGAAAATAACCAATACTAAAAAATGTCCTATTAATAAAATAGAGAAAATTCGCCTGGATGAGTTTTACACTATTTATCATTTCCTATTAATAAAATAGAGAAAATTCACCTGGATGAGTTCTACACTATTTATCATATCCTATTAATAAAATAGAGAAAATTCCCCTTGGTGAGTCTTACACTATTTATCATATCCTATTAATAAAATAGAGAAAATTCCCCTTGGTGAGTTTTACACTATTTATCATATCCTATTAATAAAATAGAGAAAATTCCCCTTGGTGAGTTTTACACTATTTATCATATCCTATTAATAAAATAGAGAAAATTCGCCTGGGTGAGTTTTACGCTATTTATCATATCCTATTAATAAAATAGAGAAAATTCGCCTGGGTGAGTTTTACGCTATTTATCATATCCTATTAATAAAATAGAGAAAATTCGCCTGGGTGAGTTTTACGCTATTTATCATATCCTATTAATAAAATAGAGAAAATTCGCCTGGGTGAGTTTTACGCTATTTATCATATCCTATTAATAAAATAGAGAAAATTCGCCTGGGTGAGTTTTACGCTATTTATCATATACTATTAATAAAATAGAGAAAATTCACCTGGGTGAGTTTTACACTATTTAACATATCCTATTAATAAAATAGAGAAAATTCCCCTGGGTGAGAAAATTCGCCTGGGTGAGTTTTACGCTATTTATCATATCCTATTAATAAAATAGAGAAAATTCACCTGGGTGAGTTTTACGCTATTTATCATATACTATTAATAAAATAGAGAAAATTCACCTGGGTGAGTTTTACGCTATTTATCATATCCTATTAATAAAATAGAGAAAATTCACCTGGTGAGTTTTACGCTATTTATCATATCCTATTAATAAAATAGAGAAAATTCCCCTGGGTAAGTTTTACACTATTTATCATATCCTATTAATAAAATATAGAAAATTCACCTGGGTGAGTTTTACACTATTTATCATATCCTATTAATAAAATAGAGAAAATTTACCTGGGTGAGTTTTACACTATTTATCATATCCTATTAATAAAATAAAGAAAAAAGAAAAATTCTCCTAGGTGAGTTTACACTATTTATCATATCCTATAAAAAATAGAGAAATTCACCCTGGGTGAGTTTTACACTATTTATCATATCCTATTAATAAAATAGAGAAAATTCCAGGGTGAGTTTTACACTTATTATCATATCTCTTAATAAAAATAGAGAAAATTCACCTGGGTAGTTTTACACTATTTATTCATCTATTAATAAAATAGTGTAAAAACTCACCCAGGTGAATTTTCTCTATTATAAATCCATTAATAAAATAGAGAAAATTCACCTGGGTAAGTTTTACACTATTTATCATATCCTATTAATAATAGAGAAAATTCACCTGGGAGAGTTTTACACTATTACCATATCCTATTATAAAATAAGAGAAAATTCGCCGGGTGAGTTTACATATTTATCATATCTATAATAAAAAAGTAGAGAAAATTCCTTGGTGAGTTTACCCTATTTATCATATCCTATTAATAAATAGGGAAAATTCCCTTGGTGAGTTTTACACTTTTATCATATCCTATTAATAAAATAGAGAAAATTCCCCTTGGTGAGTCTTACACTATTTATCATATATCCTATTAATAAAATAGAGAAAAATTACCTTGGTGAGTTTTACACTATTTATCCTATCCTATAAATAAAATAGAGAAAATTCCCCTGGGGGTTTACACTATTTATCATATCCTATTAATAAAATAGAGAAAATTCGCCTGGGTGAGTTTACTGTATTTATCAATTCCTTAAAATAAAATAGAGAAGAAAATCACCTGGGTGAGTTTTACGCTATTATTCATAACTATAAAAAATAAGAGAAAATTCGCTGGGTAAGTTTTACGCTATTTATCATCCTATTAATAAAATAGAGAAAATTCCGCGCTGGGGAGTTTTACGCTATTTATCATATCCTATTAATAAAATAGAGAAAATTCGCCTGGGGGAGTTTACGCTATTATCATATCCTATTAAAAATAGAGAAAATTCGCCTGGGTGAGTTTACGCTATTTATCATATCCTATTAATAAAATAGAGAAAATCCCCTGGTTGAGTTTTACACTATTTATCTATCTATTAATAAAATAGAGAAAATTCATCTGGGTGAGTTTTACACTATTTATCATATCCTATTAATAAATAGAGAAAATCATCTGGGTGAGTTTACACTATTTATCATATCCTATTAATAAAATAGAGAAAATTCTGGGTGAGTTTTACACTATTTATCATATCCTATTAATAAAATAGAGAAAAATTTAATCAATCTTTTATAAAAAGTTTAATCAATCTTTATAATAATTCCCTAAGATTGATTACTCTACTGTAATGAGATAGGAGATTTACTACTAGTAACACATCTTTAATGCCTTGTTATTATTTCTATATAATATCTCAAGGGGACACGTCATCACTCCTGTATTATAATGTCTCCTTCATGGAAATATTCATATTCTGCAAGCAGTTTTTCACTCTCCAGATGACAAGCAGGTTTAATGGGCTGAACCCAAGATGTGACAGGTCCACAAAGAGTATTACCAGCCATATCAGCACATTCCAGTGATTCAAAACAGTCACAGCTTCCAGACAGAATGTAAAGGGAACACAATGATTCTCAGTGTAAGGCACAAAATAAAATCATTTCCACAGGAGTGAGAAGCACAGAGTTCATAGGGACCAGAGAATAAAGATTTATCTCTAGAACAGTGTAAGGGAACTGACTAATGTAACCCTAGTTTTATAGAGAACAGAGAATAAATATATAGACACTTCGCTGGGGATCTGAGGGTTGAGTTTATTCTGGAAAGAAATAAAAATACATAATTACAAACAAAACAACTTAAAATAACCCTGCAATTAAACTCTCAATTAATGTATCATCTGGCAAAACTATACAAATTAATTATTATAAAGGTGATTTACACTGTCAAACTCAACCTTTTAACACATACTTATGCTTATAAATCAAGAAGTGAATCAGCATATCATAGTTATACAGTTACATACTTATTTTAAGTTATATAAAAAAGTAGTCTATCAAATATGAAAGCCTAACCCCTCCCCAATAAACCCACATTCATGGATGTACCTTGAGACATGGCTACTAACTAACCTAAAGGGCAGTGACAGCTAAATTATTTTTAGCCAGTTTTGTATTTGAACAGTCTGCACCCCCCTAACTCAGAAATACTCCCCACAATCACAAGTGAGACAATACATGATGGCTCAAAACCTGCAAAAATATTCAGCCAACTCTGAATTTGAACAGTCTGCGGTTTTCTTCCACACAAAGCAACCCCCACAATCTATATATTCCTGGAATCTACACACCTTCAGCTATAGAATGCTGTAGTTTCTTCATCATCATCATCATTCATACCATCAATGGTGTGGGTGCAGTTCTTCATAGAAATTCGCACTTTTTGCAGATTTTCTGAAAAAATTAACAAAAAATTTCAAGGTAGAAATCATGCCAAAACCAAATGGAATGTAAAATAAAATTACCAAATATCAATTCCCCTAAATGTCCTGAATGTAACGGTATGACATATGTATGGTTACACACGTGGGCATGGAAGCGAAAAGTGAGACAATACATGATGGCTCAAAAACAGCAAAAATATTTAGCCAACTCTGAATTTGAACAGTGCAGTTTTTCTCACACTCAGAAATACCAGGAATATTCCAGGAACTATATTCCTGTAATCTAAAAACCTAACACAGTAGTTCGTTCATTCATACCATCAATGGTGTGGGCACAGTTATTTGTAAACGTTCATAATTTTAGCAGATTTTCAAAAAAATTTTGCTTGTGAAGGTTCTCATTCATCCAGGTCATGGTATATCTGTTGTATTCAATTAGATCAACTGGACTAATTTAACCAAAAAACACTCTCAAAGGTAGAAATCATGGCAAAACTCAAGTAATGTTAAAAAAAAATTACCAAATATTAATCTCCCAAATGTCCTGAATCAAACGGTATGCCATATGTATAGTTACACAAGCAGACATGTAATCGACTAGCCACAAAGTTGGCCAATGCACGGTGGCCCAATTATAGCAAAAATGTTCAGATTTTTCAGACTAAACACCTATTAGAAATACCTCCCAAAACTATTTATTCTTGGAATCTACACACCTTTAGCTACACAACAGTGCCGTACTTTTATGCATACCACCAACGGTGTGCACACGGTTCTGTGTAGAATTTCACACTTTTACCATATTTTCTGGAAAAATGCACAACAAAACATTTCAAAGTTAAGAATCATGGCAAATTCTCATGTAATGTAAAAAAAACCTGTCAAGTATCAATATCCCAAATGCCCTGAATCAAACGGTATGCTATTATGCATGTTTACACACATGGACGTGAAAGCCACTACTCACAAAGTGAGCCAAATGTGCAGTTCCCCAATAGAAGCAACTTTCCAGATTTTTCAATCTAAACACCACCCTAACTCAAAAATACCCCCCAAAACGATATATTCTCAGAATCTACACATCTTCAGCTAACCAATGGTGCGATTTTTTTCATTCATGCCATCAATGGTGTTTGCGCAGATTTTCATAGAATTTTGCACTTTTAGCAGATTTTCTGAAAAAATAAAGAAAAAACAAGTTAAAGTTAAAAATCATGTCAAAACCCCAAGTAATGAAAAAAAGGTGCCAAACATCAATCTCCCAAATGTCCTGAATCGAACAGTATGCCATATGTGTGGGTGCACAGAGAGACATGTCCACTAACTAACTAACTCAAATGGAAAGCATGCACAAGTGCAATTACAAGAAAAAAATCAAAGTGCTCTGTAATTTCAAACAGCTTTCTCTTATTCAAATGGAAAAAGCTCCAAAACTTGGAAATGACCCCCACAGATAAAAAAACCCACTAAATATCAATCTCCCACATGTCCTGAATCAAACAGTGGTCTAGGTCTAGTGAAAGTACTGCACTGCGATCTCCATTCAGATCGCAGTGCAGTAAAAGCTATAGTAAGCTGTCACTGTGTGACAGCTTACTATAATATTTTTGAATTGAGCACAGTGTTAGGGAAACTAAGCCTATATTAGGAAATTTTGCATAGGTACCAAAAAGAGAAGATTTAAATTTTTAGGATCAGTAAAGTATTCAAAATATTGTGCGTCTGTCATTACCAACCAGTTTCCACTCAAATACCACTAAAAAGAGTGTGTCTATGTGCATGGGGGGTGGATTGTGGCATTTTTTGATGTTTTCTTGTAATTGCACTTGTGCATGCATCCCATTTGAACTAGTTAGTGGCCATGTCTCTGTGTGCACCCACGCATATGGCATTCCATTTACTTTAGGGCATGTGGGAGATTGACATTTAGTGGGGGTTTTTTACTTGTCAAGTGGGTTTAGGTAGGACTTCAAGCATTAAATCATCTTATTTTATTTTTCACAGTCTCCTAAAAACACAGAGTTCTATGGCTAACAGTGTCTGGAATTCTTCATGTAATTATGAAAGCATGGCACCGTTACATAGCAAAAGGTATGTAAATTCAAAATATATATACTGCAGTTTATGGGGGGTATTTCCAAGTTTCAGGGATGTTTCTGTTGAAAAAGGGTACGCTGTTCAAATAACAAAGCACTTTGATTTTTTCTTGTAATTGCACTTGTGCATGCTTCCCTTTTTAGTTAGTTGGTGGCCATGTCTCTGTGGTCATCCATGCATATGGCATACCATTTGATTTAGGACACGTGAAAGATTAGCATTTAGTGGGGGTTTTTTGCTTGTCAAGTGGGTTTAGTTAGGATTTCAACCTTTGAATCATCTTATTTAATTTTTCACAAAATCTCCTAAAAACACAGGGTTCTATGGATTACTGTGTCTAGAATTCTTCATGTATGTATGAAAGCTTGGCACTGTAACATTCACCAGCTGCAACAATCGATATCCTGTTGTATTTAGTTAGATCAACTGGACTTAAAGTTTAGTTCTTGAAGACGTTTGGCTAGTCATCTGACTGGCTTTCTCAATTCAGAATGATTTGTACAAGAATCTGTTGGCAATATAAGTACCCTGGAATGTCCCAGTTAGCATATCACAGCCAGGTGTTAGGGACCTTCTGATACAAGATGCTAGCTTTCAAATGTTAAATAAGTTCTGATTTATAACGATAAGAACTTTTATTGAATCTTCCTGTATGTTTGTAATATTAATTGGAGTAAATTCTGATGTAAATATGTGATTTTTTTTGAGCTATTATGTCTAAATCAGGGTTTCTTAAAGGACGTGATGGGGAACACTGGTGTGACTTCAGAGACCCAGAGTGGTGCCTCACAATGTTGGCGCTAGGAATGTTTTCCCCAGTATGGATTATATTTTTGTAATATTTTGTTTTACATTACAAGTGTATCACAAACTAAAAAAGTTTGAGAGCCACTGGTCTAAATTATATTTAAATGTAAATCCAAGTTCAGTCCATTGCAAAGCTGTACTTTTAAATCACACACTATGCTACTCTTATTTTTCTAAGCCATTGGCAAAGCTTACCTTTCCCACTTTACTTGCTGGTTCTTCCTCCTCCACTGAAATCTCGGCTCTATATTACACTTAAAGGAAAAGTTCACTGCAAAAGTAAACTATTCCTTTAATGCATTGTTTAAAGACAGGCAGGACCTATTCCTTAAATCCCGTTCTTCGATCATTACCTGTGGAGCCAGGAACAAAGATAGAAGATAGAAGACACCTATCAATCCTCTGCTGTCACACTGAACTTCCTGACCGCTTCCTGGTTCTGATTAACTACACTGTGCATTATTGTGCATATCGTGCCATACCCTACGGAAGCTAAGGTATAGCTCTTTATCTGCCCAGTCTTCAATCAATGCATTAATGGACTGGAACAGGGACTGGATTGGCAGAATTTCGCTTATATGATTATAATGCAATGATATTTAAAGGGCTAACACTGTGGCAAATGAAGTCAAAGACATAGCTGATATGATATGCTTTAAAGTTAAAGGGGAAGTTGATATGATACACTTTAAAGTGTATCAAATTAACTTCCCCATTAAATATTAACTTCTCCATTAAAAGCATATCATATGAACATCCCCTTTAACTTCAAAGTGTATCATATCAACTTCCCCATTAGCTTTAAAATATATCATATAACTTTCCCTTTAAAAATGGGGTACAACCCCATTGTTATAAGAGCAGCAATCAGCATCTCACCTCTCATTATAATTAGAGATGTCCGAATTTTCGAAAATCCGTTCCGCTTGAGGATTCGCGGATTTTCGAAAAAATTCGAAAATCTGCCATTAAAGCCAATGGGAAATAAAGTTCAGAAATTTCTGCCTACAATAATGGTTAAAATAGCACTATTTTAAATGGCTGTGGGACATGGGAAATGGTCTGGGGAACAAGTATCAATGCCAACAATTCCCGATTCTTCGAAAATACGAAAATTTTTGAAAATACGTAAATTTCCGAAAATGCAGACCAGATCCGGAAATTTGAAGATATACTGCATTTTCCTGTTTAAAAGTTCATCAAAATGGCGAATTCACTGAGGCAGCAGTACATGACCAGGTACCTTCTGGCAAAGGGTTACGACTCTTTCCCCATTGGTACCAGGCATATACAGCGGAGGAAGAGGAGATTTATGGAGGGGCTCCAGCGTCGGCTCCAGCGCCGAGGATTCTTTGTAAATAGGAGGATTTCCGTAAATACAAGGATTTCCGTAAATACGAGGACTCTTCGGAAATACAGACCCCAACCGGAACTTCGATGATCCATTGCTTTTTACTACATCCTGTGTTAGGTACAGCAAAATGTCGAGTTTTGCCAGGCAGCTGTACATGACCCAGTACCTCCTGGTAAGGGGGTATGACAGTATACCTTTGGGTACCAGGCATGTGCGGCGCAGGAAGCGCACGATAATGGAGGGCCTGCAGCGCCAGCTGGCACGCCGTTTTCAGCTCCAGACCACTGTCTCTACCCTCCAGAGACAGTGGTCTGATCTTAAGAGGCCAAAGCCTCATTATGTTGAAGCCGTACGGCAACTTGTGGAAGGCAAGTATACTTTTTATTATATTACTGTATTGTAATAAGTAGTAAAATATTTTATTTCACTTCTGACAAAAACATATTTATATACATATATTTTTAACAACATTAATAATCCCTAAATTTGGCTTGAGAGAGAGAGAGATCCAAGTTCTTTGTATTTCTCATTCACTGGTTATTATTACATTATTATTATTCTTATATTATTCAATATCAGCCCTATTTAAAGGGTAAGTAAAGTCAAAAATTAAATCACTGAAAAGTGACTTTATTTAACATAACACCTATAAATCGAAATGATACCCACACATAGACACAGGTAAACACACTTGGTGGCCCACCTTTCCATTTCCATGGCAGCCTTATTTAAAGGCTAAGTAAAGTTAAAAAGGAAATCGATCATTAAAAATTGATTTCTTTTTACCTTATAAATGCACACTGATACCCACACATAGACACAGTTAAACACACTTTATTGACCCACCCTTTTAGTTACATGGCAGCCCTATTTAAAGTCAAAGTCAAAAACGTAATTTTGATCAATTATTAAAAATGTATTTTGTCTTTCAAAAATGTCATCTTCAAATATTTATTTTTACACTCCAAAATTAAAAATGTTGTGTTACCCACAAAATCTATACAGATACAAGTACACACAGCTACTGATGCTCCCCTACACCCAACCAACTTTTCCCTTTCCGTGGCTACAATACACACAATAAAAATATAAGTACTTAGCCAGAATAAGGTATGAAATCATTGCCATAGAAATATGATTGACTTTTAAAGAAACTATAACATATTGCCTTATTTAATCTGTATTTTCAAGCAGAATCCAAAGTATATAATTAAATATATCCTTTAGATATATCATTCATTATGTATTTTTTTATTTTAATTTGCAGCTGAATCTTCCTCGGACACCCCACCCCCACCACCGTCCCCGCCAGAGGAAGAATGTAAGTGCAGCCTATCGGAAAAAAAAATGTTTTTCTAAATTTTTCATTTGTCCAAGGCCACATTACAGCGCACACGAGCGCTCCAGAAACAAGCATACAAGCGCCTGTTTCCGGTGCGCTCATGTGTATTGCCGTGCGAGTGCAGTAGGATTGCGCAATTCTGCAAAAATTGAGGATCACATTAAATGTGCCACACTATTGTGTGCTTTTTAACACGTTGATGTGGCCAAGCCCTTTATCCAAATGTCTGCATATTTTTTGACAACTTCTCTGAGAATTGTTTAAGTAAATGTATTCGAACATTTAATGACAGTGAGAGTTAAAATAAATTTCCTTTTTTTAGCACTACCACCAGCTAGCCCCTCCGGGCCGTCCATTCCCCCCCCCGGGCAGTCTATTGCCCCCTCTGGGCAGTCCATTGCCCCCTCCAGGCAGTCCATCAACCCTGGAGGCACCTGGCACCAGCCAGACACGTAAGTGCATCCTATGCAATTTTTTATCTTTTTATTGACCTTGATTGTCAGCAAATAATTAGTGAAATTATCAGTCATAATTAAGTGAATTTTATTATTTTACTGATAAAAATCTTTGTAAAAAAATGCAACAAATCTATTAATTTGGCTTGAGAGACAGATCACAGTTCTTCTCATTTCTCATTTTCATTTATTGTCCCCGACTCCCCATTATTTGGACTGTATCTTGTCTCTCAGTTTTTGAGCTTAAGTCACGAAATTCGGTCCAAACGTGCATTACAAGTGTGCGATTATCTTAAGTATCCTTTCCAACATTGTCCGACAAACACATACCCGTGAACCCCACACAGATATTCACACCTACTGGGGCAACTAAAGTCAAAATGAAATGTTGCTTAATCATCTGAAAAGGTTATTTTTATAAATGGTAAATGATACCCACTAAACCTAAACAGATACAGGTAAACACAACACAACTACTGATATCCTCCTACACCCAACCCTCTTCCCTTTCATTTTTTTGGTCTGAAGAATTACCTTCAGATATATCATTGTCTTTTTTTTATTTTAACCTTTAGATGATGATGACTCTTCCACCCCCACCCCCCTACCCCTGCATGAGACGCCAGCGTGGGAGGATGAGGGTCCTTCATGCAGCCAACAACATAAGTGCATCCTAGTGAGGTTAATGTTTTTTAAAATCTAAGATTAAACCAGTTTTTCATTGCATTTTTGTGGTTCAAAAATTATCCAAGAAATGTTCACTACGTAGCCTTTTAGGAAATGTTCTTATACATGTAATATTACATTGTATGTAATGGATTGGACAGTGTTGTTGAAATAAAACATTTTTTTCTAGAAGTAGGACCAGCCTCTCCAGGCCCTCCACCCTCTCCAGGCCCTCCACCCTCTCCAGGCCCTCCACCCTCTCCAGCCCCTCCATCCTCTCCAGGCCCTCCAGGCCCTCCACCCTCTCCAACCCCTCCAGACCCTCCACCCTCTCCAGCACCTCCAGCCTTTCCAGTCCCTCTGACAGCCATGATTGAAACCAAAGTAAATCATATGCAACGTTAATGAAATGTTATATACAAGACTAATAATATCTGTATTTTCCCCACTGTAAAATCCACGCTAAATGATGCAACATTGGGTACTGTGGGTTTGACAATGCTTTTATGGGGGCTGCACCACTTCCAAAAAATTTTGTATGTAGCACAGTCCTAGTGATACAAAACCAAGAATGTTCTGATACAATTTAGCAATAAACGTAATGTTTTATGCCAGCATTACCTCCTGCTGTTTATTAGTGATCCCCCATGATGCAATAATATCGCTTTAAGTGGAAGTTCAGTGAAAATACATAAACTTTTAAGAAAAAAGAGCAGTTTTTTTCCATCCTAATGACCTTAACCTGTCAATTCAGCATTGTGTCTGTGTATAAAGAAATACTGACTTCCTGTTTGCAGGACCCCTAATAGAGATCATTATGGTCTTGCCCTTGACCCAGTCCCTGGGTTGATTCAG
This sequence comes from Hymenochirus boettgeri, assembly GCA_019447015.1. Taxonomy (NCBI): domain Eukaryota; kingdom Metazoa; phylum Chordata; class Amphibia; order Anura; family Pipidae; genus Hymenochirus; species Hymenochirus boettgeri. The sequence goes on from JAACNH010001327.1 coordinate 23,218, forward strand.
TTGCTTAGTAGAGATCTGAGCATATGTGACCCCTCCAACAGCCAATCAGTAGAAATCACTGTTACCATAACTAGGTATGCATAATATAAACTAAGAATTTTAGAAATAATGATATTTTATACTGAGCTTTAATTTTATGACATATGTATATAGTAAAAAAAAAAAAATCATTTTTGATATAAAAATTATTGTAAAAAAAATGTTTTTGCACTTTATTTTTCGATATATCAAATTATTCAGATAGATTCATAATCAATTTTTATTTGAAAAATTACAATACACATATCTATTTAGCTAGCTATATGTCTGGTAATTATAATTACCATTACACACACCACACTGGCCACATTCCCCTATATAGTAGTTTGCACACAACAAGGGAAAGAAGGCGATGGGGGTACTGGGTTACATAATATCCACTGCAGTTTGCCACCATTGTTGTGGGTCCAGGCAGGCTTGGCCCCACTGGACATACCCCTCACCCCATTGGCTTCGTGCAAGGGAAAGCGGGTGAAAGGGTAAGGCTTTGTAGGAACAGCACTATTGAGTTACAGCAGGCCAGAGTCAGAGTAGGTGACACCACAAAGATGCCTCATGGAGAGAGAAGGAAAAACAAATATGGAGTATTGCTCTCGGGCCAGGCAGGATTGACCCAGAGCTGAAAACATTAGCCACAGAGTAGCTGTTGCGGCTGTATGAGATGGTCAGAGTAGGTGACACCACATAGGTGCCTTGTGGAGAGAGAAGGAAGAACAAATATTGAGTACTGCTCTCGGGCCAGGCAGGATTGACCCAGAGCTGAAAACATTAGCCACAGAGTAGCTGTTGCGGCTGTATGAGACGGTAAGAGTAGGTGGTCAGAGTAGGTGACACCACAAAGGTACCTCGTGGAGAGAGAAGAAAGAACAAATATGGAGTATTGCTCTCAGGCCAAGTAGGATCAACCCAATCTTAGAAAAATTAGCCACAGAGTAGCTGTTGCTGCAGAGCATTTGTTATTTCACAACTTGAATGCAGTAGAGCAAGGTAGGACCATATATGGCCCTGCCAATAAGAAAAATTAGCCATTTGCCAGCTAAGCTGGCATCAGCTAAGCCTCTAGGTGGAAAATGAGGTGGAAGGAGCAGTATGGGTGGCCAGGGGCAGGAGGCCTTCAGTCATGGGCATCAGCAATAGGGGTGCTGTACTGAGATGTGATCCACGCCTCATTCATCTTGATGAATGTAAGGCGGTCCACATTCTCAGTAGAGAGACGGGTCCTCCTCTCCGTCACTTCCCTGCTGCACTGAAGGTCCTCTCCGAAAGAACACTGGATGACGAGCATGAAAGTACCTCGATGGCATACAGTGCCAACTCGAGCCAGATATCAAGCCTCGCCACCCAGTAGTCCAGTGGATCCTCAGTCTCTGATGTGGCTACACCAGCCCTGGATCTGATGTAGTCGGTGACTTGGCGACTGAGGTGTTGCCTGGTGGAGTTACCAGTAGATGGGCCTGGCAACTGGGGCTGGAAGAACAGCCTGAAGTTGGCCGCAAGGCCACCTCCAGTACTGCTGCTCCTCCTGTCAGGCACAGGGGGACGTGAGCCCTGTTGATCCCCAACATCAGGTGCTGTAGGCCTGCCAGCACCTGGGAAGGCAGAACAGAGGCAACGTAGCAGTGTTGCCTCATAGTGCTGCATTCTACCTTCTCTCTGAGATGCAGGGATAAACTCCGACACTTTACCCTTATTGCTGAGATCTATAAGGGTGGCCACCCAATACTGCTCCTTCTCTTTGATGGCCTTAATCCTGAGGTCCTTGCACAGATATTGCAGCATAAAATAACCCATGCGCCGCAAACTGCCTGCCGCAGAGGACCCCATGTCCTCGATGTCACTGAGGACAATAGTGTTGGGCTCAACCTCTCCCCAACCACGAATGACATGTGGTACTTGGGAGGATTGAGATGTCCCCCTAGAGAAACGCCCCATTTCCTCTTGGTCCAGGTCACCTAAATCTCCCTCCTCATCATCGGACGGCTGCTCTGCACCGTGATGTTCGGGGTCGGAAAGCATCACGGTGTCAGCGTCCTCCTGTTCCAGCAGCTGCTGCTCGGCATCAAGGGCCCTGTCAAGTATGCCGTGCAGAGTGTGCTCAAGGAGGAACATCAGTGGGATGGTATCCGCAATGATGGCATCATTGCGGCTTACCATCCTGGTGGCCTCTTCAAATGGCACAAGCACACGGCAGGCATCGCTAATCAGCAGCCACTGCCTGGGTAACAGAAAACCCAGGTCCCCAGAGCCTGATCTTGCCTCGTACTCATACAAGTAGTCTATGATGGCTCGCCTCTGCTGGAGCAGCCTCAGCAGCATTATAAGACTAAAGTTCCAGTGGGTGGGGGTGTCACAAATCAGGCAGTTCTGTGGCAGACCATTCTGCTGCTGGAACTCGGCCACACAAGCTGTGGCCGTGTATGACCGCCGGAAATGTCTGGACACCCTCCTAGCCAGTCAGTACCTCCTGGAGACCAGGGTACTTAGTGAGGAACCACTGGACGACCAGGTATGTGTGCCAGGCAAGGAACATGTTTGAATCTACCCAAACAAAGGGCAGACAGGATTTTGGTGGCATTGTCACACACGACCTTGCCTATTGAGAGGTGGTGTGGGGTCAGCCACCTCTCAACCTGCCCTTGCAGTGCTGCCAGCAACTCTGCCCTGGTGTGGCTCCTATCACTAAGGCACACAAGCTGCAACACTGTATGGCACCATCTCGCCTGGCACGAAGCATAGGCTCTGGGGGGCATGGAGCTGTCCAGTAAGAGGGCTCACCGAATGAGGAGGGGGGGTGGAGACTGGCATATCACCAATGCGTGGTGGTACCACCATCTCCCCACTTGCGCTCTGTGCCACATCTCTGCCGGCTAGCAGAGTGACCCATTGGGCAGTAAATAACACATACCACCCCTGGCCGTGCTTGCTGGACCACGCGTCCATAGCAATGTGGACATACTTGCCCACACTGTGGTCCAGCGAAACAGATATATTGCCCTGCAGATGGTCGTGCAGGGCTGGTACTGCCTTCTGGGCAAAATACCTACAGCCAGGGACCTGCCACTATGGTGTGCCAATGGCCACAAACTCCCTGAGAGCTGCACTGTCTACCAGGCTGAAAGGCAGCAGCTGCACCGCCAGGAGTTTAGCTAAGCCGGCAGTGAGACACTGGGCTTGGGGGGGGACTGGGGGACAGTTTCTGCCTCCGCTCCAACAACTGGGGAAGAGAGACCTGCCTTTTAGCTGACGCTCCATCAGCAGTGTCAAGAGGCCGCTTAACACCGCGTGCTGGGGCCAAAGGCTGCCTCTCCTCCCTAACTTCCACTGAGGAAGCAGCTGATGGGGCCGGAGGGGGAGGAGGAATGGTGGCTACCTGGGCACGAGGTAGGGAACGTGTGGGTGCCTGCACGTTCCCAGTCCGCTGCTCCCACCGGGCAAAGTGGTGCAGTATCATATGTCTCCTCATACAGGAGGTGCCCAAATGTGATGTGGTCTTTCCACGGCTAACAGGTTGCAGGCACAACTTGCACACTGCAACCGTGCTGTCACCTGGAGCCAGTGAGAAGAACTCCCACACCGCTGAGCTACCGGCACGACTCGGAGCAGAGGTCACCTGCTGTTGTGGGGCACCGGCACCAGATCTCATTAGTGCCACACCTCCACGTGCACCACTAGGTGCACTGCCTCTGCCCCCAGTCAAGCCACTGGGTTCAGGATCGTGCTTATGCTCTGAGGGACATCCCTCAGAGACACTATCCTCCTCCTCTCTCACAGACGGCACCCATGGATGATCGGTGACCTCATTGTCCACTTCCACCTCTTCAATACTAGAGGCTGCATCACTAACAGCAGCAGCATCTGGAACCTCACCCCCTGCATTAGTTCCCTGGCTGCTCACAGACTGCTGCGTGACATCGTCAGCCTTCTGTCCTCCTCAAGCACACTAGCCCCACACATAGTGTGCGAAAACAGATCCCGAGACTCCTCCTCCGGATCCCCGAAGGTATGCGTCATGTGGGCAACGAACTCCTGATAGAGCGGATCAGGTTCCATGCCCACAGTAGGAACCCTTAGGTGAGGAAGGAGCAGGCACAGTATCTACAGTGGCAGCTCGGCTGCTCTGTGCCTGTGAGGAGGTGGAAGAGGAAGGCTGGGTAGTCCACTGAACTACCCGCCTTCCTTGATCAGAAGGGATAACCCTAGCATGGCTACCCCTAAATATATCGGGTATGATTACCCGGCTGCCCTGCAAAGGGCCAGGTAGCTCCTGGCCAAAGCCTTTCAGTAGGCTCTCCTCTCCCTCTCCCTCCACGTGCAGAAGCACCCCTGCTCCTGGCTCTCCCTCTTGCCCTGCTAGGCATTTCCCTCTCCCAAATTTTTACAAAAAAAAAAAAATATATATATATGTATAGAGGTGAGGTAAACAGCGGGAACTCCTAATCATTATATGCCTGGGTGCACTATCCAAATGTTACAATAGCTGTGAAACGGAGGCACTCACAGTCTTGGCAAACAAATGAGTGTTTATTTAAACAAGGAGGTTTAATGTTTCTGCCCCATGGACGGCCCTGCTCTTGGGTGGAAACATTGAAGCCTCCTTGATTGAATAAACTCATTTGTTGCCAAGACCTGTGAGTGCCTCCGTTTTCACAGCTATATAATATATATATATATACACACACACACAAACACAAACACAAAAGACAAAGAGACAAAACGACACAGAAACACAGAAGCAAACAAATAAACACAAAGCTTTTTTTTTTTACACTAAAAGCACAAATAGGACACAGACACAACTGACAGCAAACAGCAGATCAGACAGTAAAAGCTGCTGATTGCTGCTAAAGGCATCACTGTCAGTTACACAAACACACAGACACTGACACACGGATACAGAAACAAACAAAAAAACAGGACACCTAGACCTCTAAAAGGTCTAACACAAAAATTGTCCAAAGGACTTATAGGGGGGTTAGTCCTTAAAAGGACTGTTGGGTCTCACAAAGTTAGTCCTTAAAAGGACTGTTGGGTCTCAAGATGTGTGAATACAGGGGTGGGTAACAACAAGTGCTAAACCACCACACTGAAATCCACACACAGAAAGCTAAAAAAAAAGCTCAAAAAGCGCAAAAATCTCTCTCCAACTCCTACACTGTCAGGTCTCCACTAAACACACTCCAACACACTGACAAAATGGCGCCTGTGAAGCAGACATTTATACCCAGGGGGCTGGCAATAATCATGTTAGCTGCCATTGGATAATTTGGGACATGTGGTTTGCTCCGTCTTGAAAAGAATTTCCAAAATGCGAAAAATCCACGAATATATGAGGATTTCTCGTATTTTCCCGTATTTTCGAAAATACGAGAAATCCTCGTAATTTTCGAAAACACGGTTCGGAAATTTCGGAATGAGGAAATCCGGAAAATCCGCGATATTAGACATTCGCGAACAAGATAAATCTGCCGCGGATCCGGGTTCGGATCCGCGAACCGGCCATCACTACACATTACCTTATAAAATCTGTTTTTTCAAGCCAAATTCAAAGTACATAATGAACTTTCAGATATATCATGTATTTTTTTTTTATTTTAACTTGCAGGTGAATCTTCCTCTGATACCCCCCTGCCACCACCATCCCCAACTGCCCTGCCACCACCATCCCCAACTGTACACATCCTTTCCTTTAGTAGGGCATGTGGGAGATTGACATTTTGGGGGGGGTTTTTTACTTGTCAAGTGGGTTTAGGTAGGAGGACTTCAGCATATTAATCATCTTATTTTATTTTTCACACAGTCTCCTAAAACACAGGTTCTATGGCTAAACAGTGTCTGGAATTCTTCATGTAATTATGAAAGCATGGCACGCGTTACATAGCAAAAGGTATGTAAATTCAAAATTAATTACTGCAGTTTATGGGGGGTATTCCAAGTTTCAGGGATGTTTTTCTGTTGAAAAAGGGTACGCTGTTCAAATAACAAAGCACTTTGATTTTCTTGTAATTGCACTTGTGCATGCTTCCCTTTTTATTAGTTGGTGGCCATGTCTCTGTGGTCATCCATGCATATGGCATACCATTTGATTTAGGACACGTGAAAGATTAGCATTAGTGGGGTTTTTTGCTTGTCAAGTGGGTTTAGTTAGGATTTCAACCTTTGAATCATCTTATTAATTTTTCACAAAATCTCCTAAAACACAGGTTCTATGGATTACTGTGTCTAGAATTCTTCATGTATGTATGAAAGCTTGGCACTGTAACATTCACCAGCTGCAACAATCGATATCCTGTTGTATTTAGTTAGATCACTGGTTAAACTAATATTTAGTCTTCGTGAGACGTTTGGCTAGTCATCGGATGACTGCTTCTCAATTCAGAATGATTTTACAAGAAACTGTTGGCAATATAAGTACCTGAAGGTCCCAGGTAAATATACAGAGTGTCGGGAGACCATATCGAACCAGAGTCATAGCTTTCAAATGTTAAATAGTTCTAATAACGATAAGAACTTTAATGAATCTCCTGATGTTTGAATATTAATTGGAGTAAATTCTGATGTAAATATGTTTTTTTTTTTTGAGCTATTATGTCTAAATCAGGGTTTCTTAAAGGACGTGATGGGGAACACTGGTGTGACTTCAGAGACCCAGAGTGGTGCCTCACATGTTGGCGCTAGAATGTTTTCCCCAGTATGGATTATATTTTTGTAATTTTTTGTTTTACATTACAAGTGTATCACAAACTAAAAAAGTTTGAGAGCCACTGGTCTAAATTATATTTAAATGTAAATCCAAGTTCAGTCCATTGCAAAGCTGTACTTTTAAATCACACACTATGCTACTCTTATTTTTCTAAGCCATTGGCAAAGCTTACCTTTCCCACTTTACTGCTGGTTCTTCCTCCTCCACTGAAATCTCGGCTCTATATTACTTAAAGGAAAAGTTCACTGCAAAAGTAAACTATTCCTTTAATGCATTGTTTAAAGACAGGCAGGACCTATTCCTTAAATCCATCCCGTCTTCGATCATTACCTGTGGAGCCAGGACAACAGATAGAAAGATAGAAGACACCTATCAATCCTCTGCTGTCACAACAGAACTTCCTGACGCTTCCTGGTTTGATTAATACACTGTGCATTATTGTGCATATCGTGCCATACCCTACGGAAGCTAAGTATAGCTCTTTATCTGCCAAGTCTTCAATCAATGCATTAATGGACTGGAACAGGGACTGGATTGGCAGAATTTCGCTTATATGATTATAATGCAATGAATTTAAAGGGCTAACACTGTGGCAAATGAAGTCAAAGACATAGCTGATATGATATGCTTTAAAGTTAAAGGGGAAGTTGATATGATACACTTTAAAGTGTATCAAATTAACTTCCCCATTAAATATTAACTTCTCCATTAAAAGCATATCATATGAACATCCCCTTTAACTTCAAAGTGTACATATCAACTTCCCATTAGCTTTAAAATAATCATATAACTTCCCTTTAAAAATGGGGTACAACCCCATTGTTTTAAGAGCAGCAATCAGCATCTCACCTCTCATTAATTAGAGATGTCCGAATTTTCGAAAATCCGTTCCGCTTGAGGAATTCGCGGATTTTCGAAAAAATCGAAAATCTGCCATTAAAGCCAATGGAAATAAAGTTCAGAAATTTCTGCCTACAATAATGGTTAAAATAGCACTATTTTAAATGGCTGTGGGACTGGAAATGGTCTGGGGAACAAGTATCAATGCCAACAATTCCCGATTCTTCGAAAATACGAAAATTTTTGAAAATACGTAAATTTCCGAAAATGCAGACCAGATCCGGAATTTGAAGATATACTGCATTTTCCTGTTTAAAAGTTCATCAAAATGGCGAATTCACTGAGGCAGCAGTACATGACCAGGTACCTCTGGCAAAGGGTTACGACTCTTTCCCCATTGGTACCAGGCATATACAGCGGAGGAAGAGGAGATTTATGGAGGGGCTCCAGCGTCGGCTCCAGCGCCGAGGATCTTTGTAAATAGGAGGATTTCCGTAAATACAGGATTTCCGTAAATCGAGGACTCTTCGGAAATACAGACCCCAACCGGAACTTCGATGATCCATTGCTTTTACTACATCCTGTGTTAGGTACAGCAAAATGTCGAGTTTTGCCAGCAGCTGTACATACCCAGTACCTCCTGGTAGGGGGTATGACAGTATACCTTTGGGTACCAGGCATGTGCGCGCAGGAAGCGCACGATAATGGAGGCCTGCAGCGCCAGCTGGCACGCCGTTTTCACTCCAACCACTGTCTCTACCCTCCAGAGACAGTGGTCTGATCTTAAGAGGCCAAGCCTCATTATGTTGAAGCCGTACGGCAAACTTGTGGAAGGCAAGTATACTTTTTATTATATTACTGTATTGTAAAAGTAGTAAATATTTTATTTCACTTCTGACAAAAACATATATATACATATATTTTTAACAACTTAATAATCCCTAAATTTGGCTTGAGAGAGAGAGAGATCCAAGTTCTTTGTATTCTCATTCACTGGTTATTATATACATTATTATTATTCTTATATTATTCAATATCAGCCCTATTTAAAGGTATAAAGTCAAAAATTAAATCACTGAAAAGTGACTTATTTTAACATAACACCTATAAATCGAAATGATACCACCACATAGACACAGGTAAACACACTTGGTGGCCCACCTTTCCATTTCCATGGCAGCTTATTTAAAGGCTAAGTAAAGTTAAAAAGGAAATCGATCATTAAAATTGATTTCTTTTTACCTTATAATGCACACTGATCCCACACATAGACACAGTTAAACACACTTTATTGACCCACCCTTTTAGTTACATGGCAGCCCTATTTAAAGAAAGTCAAAGTCAAACGTAATTTTGATCAATTATTAAAAATGTATTTTGTCTTTCAAAAATGTCATCTTCAAATATTTATTTTACACTCCAAAATTAAAAATGTTGTGTTACCCACAAAATCTATACAGATACAAGTACACACAGCTACTGATGCTCCCCTACACCCAACACACTTTTCCCTTTCCGTGGCTACAATACACACATAAAAATATAAGTACTTAGCCAGAATAAGGTATGAAATCATGCCATAGAAATATGATTGACTTTTAAAGAAACTATAACATATTGCCTTATTTAATCTGTATTTTCAAGCAGAATCCAAAGTATAAATTAATATATCCTTTAGATATATCATTCATGTATTTTTTTTATTTTAATTTGCAGCTGAATCTCCTCGGACACCCCACCCCCACCACCGTCCCCGCCAGAGGAAGATGTAAGTGCAGCCTATCGGAAAAAAAAATGTTTTTCTAAATTTTTCATTTGTCCAAGGCCACATTACAGCGCACACGAGCGCTCCAGAAACAAGCATACAAGCGCCTGTTTCCGGTGCGCTCATGTGTATTGCCGTGCGAGTGCAGTAGGATGGCGCAATTCTGCAAAAATTGAGGATCACATTAAATGTGCCACATATTGTGTGCTTTTTAACACGTTATGTGGCCAAGCCCTTTATCCAAATGTCTGCATATTTTTTGACAACTTCTCTGAGAATTGTTTAAGTAAATGTATTCGAACATTTAATGACAGTGAGAGTTAAAATAAATTTCCTTTTTTAGCACTACCACCAGCTAGCCCCTCCGGGCCGTCCATTCCCCCCCCCGGCAGTCTATTGCCCCCTCTGGGCAGTCCATTGCCCCCTCCAGGCAGTCCATCAACCCTGGAGGCACCTGGCACCAGCCAGACACGTAAGTGCATCCTATGCAATTTTTATCTTTTTATTGACCTGATTGTCAGCAAATAATTAGTGAAATTATCAGTCATAATTAAGTGAATTTTATTATTTTACTGATAAAAATCTTTGTAAAAAAATGCAACAAATCTATTAATTTGGCTTGAGAGACAGATCACAGTTCTTCTCATTTCTCATTTTCATTTATTGTCCCCGACTCCCCATTATTTGGACTGTATCTTGTCTCTCAGTTTTTGAGCTTAAGTCACGAAATTCGGTCCAAACGTGCATTACAAGTGTGCGATTATCTTAAGTATCCTTCCAACATTGTCCGACAAACACATACCCGTGAACCCCACACAGATATTCACACCTACTGGGGCAACTAAGTCAAAATGAAATGTTGCTTAATCATCTGAAAAGGTTATTTTTATAAATGGTAAATGATACCCCTAAACCTAAACAGATACAGGTAAACACACCAAACTACTGATATCCTCCTACACCCAACCTCTTCCCTTTCATTTTTTTGGTCTGAAGAATTACCTTCAGATATATCATGTCTTTTTTTTTTATTTTAACTTTAGATGATGATACTCTTCCACCCCCACCCACCCCCTACCCCTGCATGAGACGCCAGCGTGGGAGGATGAGGGTCCTTCATGCAGCCAACAACATAAGTGCATCCTAGTGAGGTTAATGTTTTTTAAAATCTAAGATTAAACCAGTTTTTCATTGCATTTTGTGGTTCAAAAATTATCCAAGAAATGTTCACTACGTAGCCTTTTAGGAAATGTTCTTATACAGGTAATATTACATTGTATGTAATGGATTGGACAGTGTGTTGAAATAAAACATTTTTTTCTAGAAGTAGGACCAGCCTCTCCAGGCCCTCCACCCTCTCCAGGCCCTCCACCCCTCCAGGCCCTCCACCCTCTCCAGCCCCTCCATCCTCTCCAGGCCCTCCAGGCCCTCCACCCTCTCCAACCCCTCCAGACCCTCCACCCTCTCCAGCACCTCCAGCCTTTCCAGTCCCTCTGACAGCCATGATTGAAACCAAAGTAAATCATATGCAACGTTAATGAAATGTTATATACAAGACTAATAATATCTGTATTTTCCCCACTGTAAAATCCACGCTAAATGATGCAACATTGGGTACTGTGGGTTTGACAATGCTTTTATGGGGGCTGCACCACTTCCAAAAATTTTGTATGTAGCACAGTCCTAGTGATACAAAACCAAGAATGTTCTGATACAATTTAGCAATAAACGTAATGTTTTTGCCAGCATTACCTCCTGCTGTTTATTAGTGATCCCCATGAGTCAATAATATCGCTTTAATGGAAGTTCAGTGAAAATACATAAACTTTTAAGAAAAAGAGCAGTTTTTTTCCATCCTAATACCTTAACCTGTCAATTCAGCATTGTGTCTGTGTATAAAAGAAATACTGACTTCCTGTTTGCAGGACCCCTAATAGAGATCATTATGGTCTTGCCCTTGACCCAGTCCCTGGGTTGATTCAGTTGCTTAGTAGAGATCTGAGCATATGTGACCCCTCCAACAGCCAATCAGTAGAAATCACTGTTACCATAACTAGGTATGCATAATATAAAACTAAGAATTTTAGAAATATGATATTTTTATACTGAGCTTTTTTATGACATATGTATATAGTAAAAAAAAAAAATCATTTTTGATATAAAAATTATTGTAAAAAAAATGTTTGCACTTTATTTTCGATATATCAAATTATTCAGATAGATTCATAATCAATTTTATTTGAAAAATTACAATACACATATCTATTTAGCTAGCTATATGTCTGGTAATTATAATTACCATTACACACACCACACTGCCACATTCCCCTATATAGTAGTTTGCACACAACAAGGGAAAGAAGGCGATGGGGGTATGGGTTACATAATATCCACTGCAGTTTGCCACCATTGTTGTGTCCAGGCAGGCTTGGCCCCACTGGACATACCCCTCACCCCATTGGCTCGTGCAAGGGAAAGCGGGTGAAGGGTAAGGCTTTGTAGGAACAGCACTATTGAGTTACGCAGGCCAGAGTCAGAGTAGGTGACACCACAAGATGCCATGGAGAGAGAAGGAAAACAAATATGGAGTATTCTCTCGGGCCAGGCAGGATTGACCCAGAGCTGAAAACATTAGCCACAGAGTAGCTGTTGCGGCTGTATGAGATGGTCAGAGTAGGTGACACCACATAGGTGCCTTGTGGAGAGAGAAGGAAGAACAAATAATTGAGTACTGCTCTCGGGCCAGGCAGGATTGACCCAGAGCTGAAAACATTAGCCACAGAGTAGCTGTTGCGGCTGTATGAGACGGTAAGAGTGTGGTCAGAGTAGGTGACCACCACAAAGGTACCTCGTGAGAGAGAAGAAAGAACAAATATGGGTATTGCTCTCAGGCCAAGTAGGATCAACCCAATCTTAGAAAAATTAGCCACAGAGTAGCTGTTCTGCGAGCATTTGTTATTTCACAACTTGAATGCAGTAGAGCAAGGTAGGACCATATATGGCCCTGCCAATAAAAAATTAGCCATTGCCAGCTAAGCTGGCATCAGCTAAGCCTCTAGGTGGAAAATGAGTGGAAGGAGCAGTATGGGTGGCCAGGGGCAGGAGGCCTTCAGTCATGGGCATCAGCAATAGGGGTGCTGTACTGAGATGTGATCCACGCCTCATTCATCTTGATGAATGTAAGGCGGTCCACATTCTCAGTAGAGAGACGGGTCCTCCTCTCCGTCACTTCCCTGCTGCACTGAAGGTCTCTCCGAAAAAACACTGGATGACGAGCATGAAAGTACCTCGATGGCATACAGTGCCAACTCGAGCCAGATATCAAGCCTCGCCACCCAGTAGTCCAGTGGATCCTCAGTCTCTGATGTGGCTACACCAGCCCTGGATCTGATGTAGTCGGTGACTTGGCGACTGAGGTGTTGCCTGGTGGAGTTACCAGTAGATGGGCCTGGCAACTGGGCTGGAAGAACAGCCTGAAGTTGGCCGCAAGGCCACCTCCAGTACTGCGTGCTCCTCCTGTCAGGCACAGGGGACGTGAGCCCTGTTGATCCCAACATCAGGTGCTGTAGGCCTGCAAGCACCTGGGAAGGCAGAACAGAGGCAACGTCAGTGTTGCCTCATAGTGCTGCATTCTACCTTCTCTCTGAGATGCAGGGATAAACTCCGACACTTTACCCTATTGCTGAGATCTATAAGGGTGGCCACCAATACTGCTCCTTCTCTTTGATGGCCTTAATCCTGAGGCCTTGCACAGATTATGCAGCATAAAAATAACCCATGCGCCGCAAACTGCCTGCCGCAGAGGACCCCATGTCCTCGATGTCACTGAGGACAATAGTGTTGGGCTCAACCCTCCCCAACCACGAATGACATGTGGTACTTGGGAGGATTGAGATGTCCCCTAGAGAAACGCCCCATTTCCTCTGGTCCAGGTCACCTAAATCTCCCTCCTCATCATCGGACGGCTGCTCTGCACCGTGATGTTCGGGGTCGGAAAGCATCACGGTGTCAGCGTCCTCCTGTTCCACAGCTGCTGCTGCTCGGCATCAAGGGCCTGTCAAGTATGCCGTGCAGAGTGTGCTCAAGGAGGAACATCAGTGGGATGGTATCCGCAATGATGGCATCATTGCGGCTTACCATCCTGGGTGCCTCTTCAAATGGCACAAGCACACGGCAGGCATCGTAATCAGCAGCCACTGCCTGGGTAACAGAACCAGGTCCCCAGAGCCTGATCTTGCCTCGTACTCATACAAGTAGTCTATGATGGTCGCCTCGCTGGAGCAGCCTCAGCAGCATTATAAGACTAAAGTTCCAGTGGGTGGGGGTGTCACAATCAGGCAGTCTGTGGCAGACCATTCTGCTGCTGGAACTCGGCCACAAGCTGTGGCCGTGTATGACCGCCGGAAATGTCTGGACACCCCCTAGCCAGTCAGTACCTCCTGGAGACCAGGGTACTTAGTGAGGAACCACTGGACGACCAGGTATGTGTGCCAGGCAAGAGACATGTTTAATCTACCCAAACAAAGGGCAGACAGGATTTTGGTGGCATTGTCACACACGACCTTGCCTATTGAGAGGTGGTGTGGGGTCAGCCACCTCTCAATGCCTTGCAGTGCTGCCAGCAACTCTGCCCTGTGTGGCTCCTATCACTAAGGCACACAAGCTGCAACACTGTATGGCACCATCTCGCCTGGCACGAAGCATAGGCTCTGGGGGGCATGGAGCTGTCCAGTAAGAGGGCTCACCGAATGAGGAGGGGGGGTGGAGACTGGCATATCACCATGCGTGGTGGTACCACCATCTCCCCACTTGCGCTCTGTGCCACATCTCTGCCGGCTAGCAGAGTGACCCATTGGCATAAATAACAATACCACCACCCTGGCCGTGCTTGCTGGACCACGCGTCCATAGCAATGTGGACATACTTGCCCACACTGTGGTCCAGCGAAACAGATATATTGCCCGCAGATGGTCGTGCAGGGCTGGTACTATGCCTTCTGGGCAAAATACCTACAGCCAGGACCTGCCATATGGTGTGCCAATGGCCACAAACTCCCTGAGAGCTGCACGTCTACCAGGCTGAAAGGCAGCACTGCCCCGCCAGGAGTTTAGCTAAGCCGGCAGTGAGACACTGGGCTTGGGGGGGACTGGGGGACAGTTTCGCCTCCGCTCCAACAACTGGGGAAGAGAGAACCTGCCTTTTAGCTGACGCTCCATCAGCAGTGTCAAGAGGCCGCTTAACACCGCGTGCTGGGGCCAAAGGCTGCCTCTCCTCCCTAACTTCCACTGAGGAAGCAGCTGATGGGGCCGGAGGGGGAGAGGAATGGTGGCTACCTGGCACGAGGTAGGGAACGTGGGTGCCTGCACGTTCCCAGTCCGCTGCTCCCACCGGGCAAAGTGGTGCAGTATCATATGTCTCCTCATACAGGAGGTGCCCAAATGTGATGTGGTCTTTCCACGGCTAACAGGTTGCAGGCACAACTTGCACACTGCAACCGTGCTGTCACCTGGAGCCAGTGAGAAGAACTCCCACACCGCTGAGCTACCGGCACGACTCGGAGCAGAGGTCACCTGCTGTTGTGGGGCACCGGCACCAGATCTCATTAGTGCCACACCTCCACGTGCACCACTAGGTGCACTGCCTCTGCCCCCAGTCAAGCCACTGGGTTCAGGATCGTGCTTATGCTCTGAGGGACATCCCTCAGAGACACTATCCTCCTCCTCTCTCACAGACGGCACCCATGGATGATCGGTGACCTCATTGTCCACTTCCACCTCTTCAATACTAGAGGCTGCATCACTAACAGCAGCAGCATCTGAAACCTCACCCCCTGCATTAGTTCCCTGGCTGCTCACAGACTGCTGCGTGACATCGTCAGCCTTCTGTCCTCCTCAAGCACACTAGCCCCACACATAGTGTGCGAAAACAGATCCCGAGACTCCTCCTCCGGATCCCCGAAGGTATGCGTCATGTGGGCAACGAACTCCTGATAGAGCGGATCAGGTTCCATGCCCACAGTAGGAACCTTAGGTGAGGAAGGAGCAGGCACAGTACTACAGTGGCAGCTCGGCTGCTCTGTGCCTGTGAGGAGGTGGAAGAGGAAGGCTGGGTAGTCCACTGAACTACCCGCCTTCCTTGATCAGAAGGGATAACCCTAGCATGCTACCCCTAAATATATCGGGTATGATTACCCGGCTGCCTGCAAAGGGCCAGGTAGCTCCTGCCAAAGCCTTAGTAGGCTCTCCTCTCCCTCTCCCTCCACGTGCAGAAGCACCCCTGCTCCTGGCTCCCCTCTTGCCCTGCTAGGCATTTCCTCTCCCAAATTTTTACAAAAAAAAAAATATATATATATGTATAGAGGTGAGGTAAACAGCGGACTCCTAATCATTATATGCCTGGGTGCACTATCCAAATGTATACAATAGCTGTGAAAACGGAGGCACTCACTTCTTGGCAAACAAATGAGTGTTTATTTAAACAAGGAGGTTTACATGTTTCTGCCCCATGGACGGCCCTGCTCTTGGGGTGAAAACATGTAAGCCTCCTTGATTGAATAAACTCATTTGTTGCCAAGACCTGAGTGCCTCCGTTTTCACAGCTATTATATATATAATAATATATACACACACACAAAACACAAACACAAAAGACAAAGAGACAAAACGACACGAAACACAGAAGCAAACAAATAAACAAAGCTTTTTTTTTTACACTAAAAGCACAAATAGGACACAGACACAACTGACAGCAAACAGCAGATCAGACAGTTAAAAGCTGCTGATGCTGCTAAAGGCATCACTGTCAGTTACACAAACACACAGACACTGACACACGGATACAGAAACAAACAAAAAACACGACACCTAGACCTCTAAAAGGTCTAACACAAAATTGTCCAAAGGACTTATAGGGGGTTAGTCCTTAAAAGGACTGTTGGGTCTCACAAAGTTAGTCCTTAAAAGGACTGTTGGGTCTCAAGATGTGTGAATACAGGGGTGGGTAACACAAGTGCTAAACCACCACACTGAAATCCACACACAGAAATCAAAAAAAAAGCTCAAAAGCGCAAAAATCCTCTCCAACTCCTACACTGTCAGGTCTCCACTAAACACCACTCAACACACTGACAAAATGGCGCCTGTGAAGCAGACATTTATACCCAGGGGCTGGCAATAATCATGTTAGCTCCATTGGATAATTTGGGACATGTGGTTTGCTCCGTCTTGAAAAGAATTTCCAAAATGCGAAAAATCCACGAATATATGAGATTTCTCGTATTTTCCTATTTTCGAAAATACAGAAATCCTCGTAATTTTCGAAAACACGGTTCGGAAATTTCGGAATGAGGAAATCCGGAAAATCCGCGATATTAGACATTCCGAACAAGATAAATCTGCCGCGGATCCGGGTTCGGATCCGCGAACCGGCCATCACTACACATTACCTATAAATCTGTTTTTTCAAGCCAAATTCAAAGTACATAATGAACTTTCAGATATATATGTATTTTTTTTTTTATTTTAACTTGCAGGTGATCTTCCTCTGATCCCCCCCTGCCACCACCATCCCCAACTGCCCTGCCACCACCATCCCCAACTGCCGCCATGCCACCACCATCCCCAACTGCCTCGCTCAACCACCGTCCCCAACTGCCCTGCCACCACCATCCCCAACTGCCCTGCCACCACCATCCCCAACTGCTGCCCTGCCACCACCATCCCCAACTGCCTCCTACCCACCACCGTCCCACCTCCCAACTGCCCTGCCACCACCGTCCCCACCCCAACAGTCCCTGCTAGGCCATTTGCCAGCTAAGCTGGCATCAGCTAAGCCTCTAGGTGGAAAATGAGGTGGAAGGAGCAGTATGGGTGGCCAGGGGCAGGAGGCCTTCAGTCATGGGCATCAGCAATAGGGGTGCTGTACTGAGATGTGATCCACGCCTCATTCATCTTGATGAATGTAAGGCGGTCCACATTCTCAGTAGAGAGACGGGTCCTCCCTCCGTCACTTCCCTGCTGCACTGAAGGTCCTCTCCGAAAGAACACTGGATGACGCATGAAAGTCCTCGATGGCATACAGTGCCAACTCGAGCCAGATATCAAGCCTCGCCACCCAGTAGTCCAGTGGATCCTCAGTCTCTGATGTGGCTACACCAGCCCTGGATCTGATGTAGTCGGTGACTTGGCGACTGAGGTGTTGCCTGGTGGAGTTACCAGTAGATGGGCCTGGCAACTGGGGCTGGAAGAACAGCCTGAAGTTGGCCGCAAGGCCACCTCCAGTACTGCTGCTCCTCCTGTCAGGCACAGGGGGACGTGAGCCCTGTTGATCCCAACATCAGGTGCTGTAGGCCTGCCAGCACCTGGGAGGCAGAACAGAGGCAACGTAGCAGTGTTGCCTCATAGTGCTGCATTCTACCTCTCTCTGAGATGCAGGGATAAACTCCGACACTTTACCCTTTGCTGAGATCTATAAGGGTGGCCACCCAATACTGCTCCTTCTCTTTGATGGCCTTAATCCTGAGGTCCTTGCACAGATATTGCAGCATAAATAACCCATGCGCCGCAAACTGCCTGCCGCAGAGGACCCCATGTCCTCGATGTCACTGAGGACAATAGTGTTGGGCTCAACCTCTCCCCAACCACGAATGACATTGGTACTTGGGAGGATTGAGATGTCCCCTAGAGAAACGCCCCATTTCTTGGTCCAGGTCACCTAAATCTCCCTCCTCATCATCGGCGGCTGCTCTGCACCGTGATGTTCGGGGTCGGAAAGCATCACGGTGTCAGCGTCTCCTGTTCCAGCAGCTGCTGCTCGGCATCAAGGGCCCTGTCAAGTATGCCGTGCAGAGTGTGCTCAAGGAGGAACATCAGTGGGATGGTCCGCAATGAGGGCATCATTGCGGCTTCCATCCTGGTGGCCTCTTCAAATGGCACAAGCACACGGCAGGCATCGCTAATCAGCAGCCACTGCCTGGGTAACAGAAAACCCAGGTCCCCAGAGCCTGATCTTGCCTCGTACTCATACAAGTAGTCTATGATGGCTCGCCTCTGCTGGAGCAGCCTCAGCAGCATTATAGACTAAAGTTCCAGTGGGTGGGGGTGTCACAAATCAGGCAGTTCTGTGGCAGACCATTCTGCTGCTGGAACTCGGCCACACAAGCTGTGGCCGGTTATGACCGCCGAAATGTCTGGACACCCTCCTAGCCAGTCAGTACCTCCTGGAGACCAGGGTACTTAGTGAGGAACCACTGGACGACCAGGTATGTGTGCCAGGCAAGGAACATGTTTGAATCTACCCAAACAAAGGGCAGACAGGATTTTGGTGGCATTGTCACACCGACCTTGCCTATTGAGAGGTGGTGTGGGGTCAGCCACCTCTCAACCTGCCCTTGCAGTGCTGCCAGCAACTCTGCCCTGGTGTGGCTCCTATCACTAAGGCACACAAGCTGCAACACTGTATGGCACCATCTCGCCTGGCACGAAGCATAGGCTCTGGGGGGCATGGAGCTGTCCAGTAAGAGGGCTCACCGAATGAGGAGGGGGGTGGAGACTGGCATATCACCAATGCGTGGTGGTACCACCATCTCCCCACTTGCGCTCTGTGCCACATCTCTGCCGGCTAGCAGAGTGACCCATTGGGCAGTAAATAACACATACCACCCTGGCCGTGCTTGCTGGACCACGCTCCATAGCAAGGTGGACATACTTGCCCACACTGTGGTCCAGCGAAACAGATATATTGCCCTGCAGATGGTCGTGCAGGGCTGGTACTGCTTCTGGGCAAAATACCTACAGCCAGGACCTGCCACTATGGTGTGCCAATGGCCACAAACTCCCTGAGAGCTGCACTGTCTACCAGGCTGAAAGGCAGCAGCTGCACCGCCAGGAGTTTAGCTAAGCCGGCAGTGAGACACTGGGCTTGGGGGGGACTGGGGGACAGTTTCTGCCTCCGCTCCAACAACTGGGGAAGAGAGACCTGCCTTTTAGCTGACGCTCCATCAGCAGTGTCAAGAGGCCGCTTAACACCGCGTGCGGGCCAAAGGCTGCCTCTCCTCCCTAACTTCCACTGAGGAAGCAGCTGATGGGGCCGGAGGGGGAGGAGGAATGGTGGCTACCTGGCACGAGGTAGGGACGTGTGGGTGCTGCACGTTCCCAGTCCCTGCTCCCACCGGGCAAAGTGGTGCAGTACTATGTCTCCTCATACAGGAGGTGCCCAAATGTGATGTGGTCTTTCCACGGCTAACAGGTTGCAGGCACAACTTGCACACTGCAACCGTGCTGTCACCTGGAGCCAGTGAGAAGAACTCCCACACCGCTGAGCTACCGGCACGACTCGGAGCAGAGGTCACCTGCTGTTGTGGGGCACCGGCACCAGTCTTCTAGTGCCACACCTCCACGTGCACCACTAGGTGCACTGCCTCTGCCCCCAGTCAAGCCACTGGGTTCAGGATCGTGCTTATGCTCTGAGGGACATCCCTCAGAGACACTATCCTCCTCCTCTCTCACAGACGGCACCCATGGATGATCGGTGACCTCATTGTCCACTTCCACCTCTTCAATACTAGAGGCTGCATCACTAACAGCAGCAGCATCTGGAACCTCACCCCCTGCATTAGTTCCCTGGCTGCTCACAGACTGCTGCGTGACATCGTCAGCCTTCTGTCCTCCTCAAGCACACTAGCCCCACACATAGTGTGCGAAAACAGATCCCGAGACTCCTCCTCCGGATCCCCGAAGGTATGCGTCATGTGGGCAACGAACTCCTGATAGAGCGGATCAGGTTCCATCCCACAGTAGGAACCCTTAGGTGAGGAAGGAGCAGGCACAGTATCTACAGTGGCAGCTCGGCTGCTCTGTGCCTGTGAGGAGGTGGAAGAGGAAGGCTGGGTATCCACTGAACTACCCGCCTTCCTTGATCAGAAGGGATAACCCTAGCATGGCTACCCCTAAATATATCGGGTATGATTACCCGGCTGCCCTGCAAAGGGCCAGGTAGCTCCTGGCCAAAGCCTTCAGTAGGCTCTCCTCTCCCTCTCCCTCCACGTGCAGAAGCACCCTCTCTCCGGCTCTCCCTCTTCCTGCTAGGCATTTCCCTCTCCCAAATTTTTACAAAAAAAAAAAATATATATATATGTAAGAGGTGAGGTAAACAGCGGGAACTCCTAATCATTATATGCCTGGGTGCACTATCCAAATGTATACAATAGCTGTGAAAACGGAGGCACTCACAGGTCTTGGCAAACAAATGATGTTTATTTAAACAAGGAGGTTTACATGTTTCTGCCCCATGGACGGCCCTGCTCTTGGGGTGGAACATTGTAGCCTCCTTGATTGAATAAACTCATTTGTTTGCCAAGACCTGTGAGTGCCTCCGTTTCACCAGCTATTATATATATATATATATATCACACACACACAAACACAAACACAAAAGACAAAGAGACAAAACGACACGAAACACAGAAGCAAACAAATAAACACAAAGCTTTTTTTTTACACTAAAGCACAAATAGGACACAGACACAACTGACAGCAACAGCAGATCAGACAGTAAAGCTGCTGATTGCTGCTAAAGGCATCACTGTCAGTTAACACAACACACAGACACTGACACACGGATACAGAAACAAACAAAAAAACGGACACCTAGACCTCTAAAAGGTCTAACACAAAAATTGTCCAAAGGACTTATAGGGGGGTTAGTCCTTAAAAGGACTGTTGGGTCTCACAAAGTTAGTCCTTAAAAGGACTGTGGGTCTCAAGATGTGTGAAACAGGGGGGGGTAACAACAAGTGCTAAACCACCACACTGAAATCCACACACAGAAAGCTAAAAAAAAAGCTCAAAAGCGCAAAAATCTCTCTCCAACTCCTACACTGTCAGGTCCACTAACACACTCCAACACACTGACAAAATGGCGCCTGTGAGCAGACATTTATACCCAGGGGGCTGGCAATAATCATGTTAGCTGCCATTGGATAATTTGGGACATGTGGTTTGCTCCGTCTTGAAAAGAATTTCCAAAATGCGAAAAATCCACGAATATATGAGGATTTCTCGTATTTTCCCGTATTTTCGAAAATACGAGAACCTCGTAATTTTCGAAAACACGGTTCGGAAATTTCGGAATGAGGAAATCCGGAAAATCCGCGATATTAGACATTCGCGAACAGATAATCTGCCCGACCGGGTTCGGATCCGCGAACCGGCCATCACTACACATTACCTTATAATCTGTTTTTTCAACCCAATTCAAAGTACATAATGAACTTTCAGATATATCATGTATTTTTTTTTTATTTTAACTTGCAGGTGAATCTTCCTCTGATACCCCCCTGCCACCACCATCCCCAACTGCCCTGCCACCACCATCCCCAACTGCCCTGCCACCACCATCCCCAACTGCCTCGCTACCACCGTCCCCAACTGCCCTGCCACCACCATCCCCAACTGCCCTGCCACCACCATCCCCAACTGCCCTGCCACCACCATCCCCAACTGCCTCACCTACCACCGTCCCCAACTGCCGCCCCCACGTCCCCAACTGCCCTGCCACCACCATCCCCAACGCCTGCCCTGCCACCACCAGCCCCAACTGCCTCGCTACCACCGTCCCCAACTCCGCTGCTACCACCGTCCCAACTGCCCTGCCACCACCATCCCCAACTGCCCTGCCACCACCATCCCCAACGCCGCGCCACCACCATCCCCAACTGCCCTGCCACCACCATCCCCAACTGCCCTGCCACCACCATCCCCAACTGCCTCGCTACCACCGTCCCCAACTGCCCTGCCACCACCGTCCCCAACTGCCCTGCCACCACCATCCCCAACTGCCCTGCCACCACCCATCCCCAATCCACTGCCTCGCTACCACCGTCCCCAACTGCCCTGCCACCACCATCCCCAACTGCCCTGCCACCACCATCCCCAACTGCCCTGCCACCACCATCCCCAACTGCCCTGCCACCACCATCCCCAACTGCCTCGCTACCACCGTCCCCAACTGCCCTGCCACCACCGTTCCCAACTGCCTCGCTACCACCATCCCCAACTGCCCTGCCACCACCGTCCCCACCAGAAGAGGCAGCATTAGAGGCTCTTGGCGGCAGCCACGAATGTAAGTGCAGCCTGTCGTGCAAAAAAATGGACTGCAGTGCACTGCTGTGGCCACAATAATTGGGCCCACTAGTGTGTGCTAATGTGGCCTAGCCTTTTATCCTAATGTTATTGCATTTTTTGAAAAATATTCAAGAAATGTTAACCATATTCCAAACACTATCAAATTGGTACGCACCTGCTCGTGTTGGGAGCGTCCTCCCTCACTTGAAGATCCAGTGCTGCAAATACCTCCTGGATAGATCCTATCTCCCAATAGGCATAAGATTTGCACCAAACACGGGGAAGATCCCCAGCTCGGAGGTAGGCAACCGGACTCGTGATAAATGGTATAAAAGTCAAAACTTTATTCGAATCATAAAATCACACACTGCTAGGTCCAGAAGATCCTGGCCAGGAGCACACACACCCAAACTCCGCCCTACGCGTTTCGTGGAACAGCTTCCACTTCCTCAGGGGCTCAGTGTAAAATCCATGCTACATGATGCAACATTGTGTACTGTGGGATGACACTGCTTTTGTGCAGGCTGCACTTCTTCCCAATGTTTTTGTATGTAGCGCAACGCTAGTAATGCAAAACCAGCGATAGATTTTGTGCCACAATATAGCAAAAAACTGGATGTTCTTTTTATGCCTGTGTTACCTCCTGCTGTTTATCCAACACTCCCCACAATGCAATAATATCACTTAAATGGAAAGTTCAGTGCAAATACATATACAACGAGAGCAGTATTTTCCCATCCCAGTGACCTTAACCTGCCCATTCAGCATTGTGTCTGTGTATAAATAAATGCGTATTAAATACTGACTTCCTGTTTGCAGGACCCCTAATAGAGACCGTTATGGTCTTGCCCTTGACCCAGCTCCTGGGTTGATTCAGTTGCTCAGTAGAAATCTGAGCATCTTTGACCTATCCAACAGCCAATCAGCAGAAATTACTGTTAGGAACATTCCAAGGAAGTGGTGCATCCTGGGAAGAAGAAGGCCCGTTAGAACCTGAAATGTCAGCTAACTAATGTCAACAGCAGGGAACAGCAAAGGGTATTAATTCAACTCATTTTATAAAATAGAAGAGAATATGGAAAATAACTAGGTATAAATAATATATAATTGTAGAAATAATGATATTTTTCACTGAACTTTCTCTGTAATGATGCTTAAATATCTTTACCACAATTCTCTCATTATCTTCCACCACAGAATTTGAGAGCATACGGCGGGAAATGAGGCGGGAGATTCGCCAGTTGGGCTGTCACCTGGGCCGTCGCCTGGCAAGAGTGGAGAGGAGGTTGACCCGGCTGGAGAAAGTTTTTTTTTTTTATTTATTTAATGTAAATTGTTCATTTTATTAACAAATTATATAAAAAAAAATCCTTTGCTTTATTTTTTGATATATCATAAACAGTTTTTAGTTTAAATATAGCACATAGCTAATTAGTTATATATCTGGTAATTATAATTTTATACACTTTAACATTAATGACATTACACCATTAGCCACTCTACCCTGTACAGTAGTTTGCATACAACAAGGGAAAGAAGACAATGGGGGTACCGATCCATAGCAGCATGACTATTGAGTTACAGTAGGCCCACTGCCATTTGCCACCATTGTTTAGGACTCAGAGCCAGGCAGGCTTGGCCCCAATGGACAAACCCCTAACCCAATTGGCTTCTCTCCCTCAAAGTATGCATCGTGCAAGGGAAAGCGGGTGAAAGGGTAATGCTTCATAGGAACAGTACCATTGAGTTACAGTAGGCCCACTGCCATTTGCCACCATTGTTGAGGATTCAGAGCCAGGCAGGCTTGGCCCTAATGAACAAACCCCTCACCCCATTGGCTTGGCTTCTCTTGCTCAGAGTATGCATCGTGCAAGGGAAAACGGGTGAAAGGATAATGCTTCAAAGGAACAGCACCATTGAGTTACCGTAGGCCCACTGCAGTTTGCTACCATTGTTGAGGACTCGGAGCCAGACAGGCTTGTCCCCAATGGGCAAACCCCTCACCTTATTGTCTTCTCTCCCTCAGAGTATGCATTGTGCAAGGGAAAGAGGGTGAAAGGGTAATGCTTTATAGGAACAGTAGCATTGAGTTACAGTAGGCCCACTGCATTCTGCCACCATTGTTGAGGAATCAGAGCTAAGCAGGCTTGGTCCCAATGGACAAAACCCTCACCCCATTGGCTTCTCTCCCTCAGAGTATGCATCATGCAAGGGAAAGTGGGTGAAAGGGTAATGCTTTATAGGAACCACAAAGGTGCCTAATGGAGAGAGAAAGGAGAGCAACTATGGATTTTTGTTTGTTGACAGGATTGACCCAGAGCTGAAAACATTAGCCACAGAGTAACTGTTGCATTTGTATGAGATGGTCAGAGTAGGAGACACCACAAGGGTGCCTCGTGGAAAGAGAAACGAGAGCAACTATGGATTTTTGTTGTGGGCCAGCCAGGATTGACCCAGAGCTGAAAATATTAGTCAAAGAGCAGCTGTTGTGGCTGTATCAGATGGTTAGAGTAAGTGACACAACAAGGGTGCCTTGTAGAAAGAGAAGAAACTATGGAGTTTTGCTTTGGGTCAAGTAGGATTTACCCAATTTTAGAAAAATTAGCCATTGAGTAGCTGTTGCAGTAGAGCAAGGTAAGAACATAAATGGGCATACCATTTACCAATTGGAAAAAGCTGGTATCAGCTGGTATTAGCCATTACACAGGTTGACTGCAGTAGGATCATAAATGGCCCTACCAATTAAAAAAAGCTGGTATTGGCTAAGCCTCTAGGTAAAAAATGAGGCGGAAGGAGCAGTATGGGTGGCCAGGGGCAGGAGGCTTTCAGTCACGGGCATCAGCAATAGGGGTGTTGTACTGAGAGGTGATCCACGCCTTATTCATCTTGATGAATGTAAAGCGGTTCACATTCTTAGTGGAGAGACGGGTCCTCCTCTCTGTAATAACACCCCCTGCCGCACTGAAGGTCCTCTCCGAAAGGACACTGGATGCCGGGCATGACAGGACCTCAATGGCGTACTGTGCCAACTCAGGCAAGATGTCAAGCCTCACCACCCAGTAGTCCAGTGGATCCTCAGTCTCTGATGAGTCTACACTGGCCCTTGATCCGATATAGTCGGTGACCTGGCAACTGAGGTATTGCCTGGTGGAGTTGCCAGTAGATGGGCCTGGCAACTGTGGCTGGAAGAACAGCCTGAAGTTGGCTGCTAGGCCACCTCCAGTACTGCTGCTGCTCCTCCTCTCAGGCATACGGGGACATGAGCCCTGTTGATCCCCAATATCAGGTGCTGCAGGTCTGCCAGCACCTGGAAAAGTAGAACAGAGGCAACGTGCAGTGTTGCCTCGTAGTGCTGCATTCTACTTTCCCTCTGAGATGCAGGGATAAACTCCGACACTTTACCCTTATAGCGGGGATCTATAAGGGTGGCCACCCAGTATTGCTCCTTCTCTTTGATGGCCTTAATCCTGGGGTCATAAATGAACCCATCCGCCACAAACTGCCTGCCGCAGAAGACCCTGTGTCCTCGATGTCACTGAGGACAATAGTGTCGGGCTCAACCACTCCCCAACCACGGATGACATGTGGTACTCTAGGGCATTCCCCCTAGAGGAATGCCCCATTTCCTTTTGTTCCAGGTCACCTAAATCCCCCTCCTCATCATCAGACAGCTGCTCTGCACCATGATGCCTGGGCTCAGAATGCATCATGGTGTCTGCGTCCTCCTCTTCCAGTAGCTGCTGCTCGGCAGCTAGAGCCCTGTCAAGTATGCCCCACAGAGTGTGCTCAAGGAGGAACACCAGTGGGATGGTATCTGCAATGGTGGCATCATCACGGCTTACCATCCTGGTAGCCTCCTCAAATGGCGCGAGCACAGGGCAGGCATCACAGATCAGCAGCCACTGCCTGGGTAATAACAAACCCAAGTCCCCAGACCCTGATCTTGCCTCGTACGAGTAGTCCATGATGGCTCGCCTCGGCTGTTCTGCGGCAGATCGTTCTGCTGCTGGAACTCTGCTAGACGAGCTGTGGCCGTTTATGACCACCTGAAGTGACTGGACACCCTCCTAGCCATCCTCATTACCTCCTGCAAACCAGGGTACTTGGTGCGTACGTGCGCCATGCAGGGAACGTGTGTGACTCTACCCAAGCGAAGGGCAGACAGGATGTTGGTGGCATTGTCACACATGACCTTGCCTATTGAGAGGTGGTGTGGTCCACCTCTCAGTCTGCCCTTGCAGTGCTGCCAGCAACTCTGCCCTGGTGTGGCTCCTATCACCGAGGCACACAAGCTGCAACACCGCATGCCACCGTCTCACCTGGCACTAAGCATAGGCTCTGTGGGGCACGGGACTGTCCAGAAAGTGGACTCACCGGATGAGGAGGGGGGGTGGAGACTGGTGTACCACCAATACGTGGTGGTACCACCATCTCACCACTTGTGTCCCATGCCGCATCTCTGCCGGCTAGCAGAGCAGCCCATTGGGCGGTAAATGAGACATACCGCCCCTAGCTGTGCTTGCTGGACCATCTATAGTAATGTGGACACACTTGCCCACACTGTGGTCCAGCGAAGTTGATATATTGCCCTACAGATGGTCATGCAGGGCTGGTACTGCCTTCTGGGCAAAGTACCTACGGCCGTGGATCTGCCACTGTGGTGTGCCAATGGCCACAAACTCCATGAACGCTGTATTGTCTACCAGGCTGAATGGTAGCAGCTACACTGCCAGGAGTTTTGCCAAGCCGGCAGTGAGATGCTGGGCTTGGGGGTGACTGGGGGACAGTTTCTGCCTCCGCTCCAACATCTGGGGAAGAGAGAACTGCCTTTTATCAGAGGATCCAGCAGCAGTGTCAAGAGGCCTCTTAACCCCACCTGCTGAGCCCAAAGGCTATCTCTCCTCCCTAACTTCCACCAAAGAAGCAGCTGATGTAGCTGGAGCAGGAAGAGGAGGAATGGTGGCTACCTGGGCATGAGGAAGGGAACATGTAGGTGCCTGCATGTTCCCTGTCCGCTGCTCCCACCGAGCAAAGTGGTGCAGCACCATATGTTTCCTCATAGAGGAGGTGCCCAAATGTTAGGTGTTCTTCCCATGGCTAACACGTTGCAGGCACAGCTTGCACACTGCAACCGTGTCGTCACCTGGAGCCAGTGAGAAGAACTCCCACACTGCAGAGCCACCGGCATGACTGAGAGCAGAGGTCACCTGCCGTTTGTGGGGCACTAGCACCAGATCTCATTCGTGCCGTACCTCTATGTGCAGAACTAGTTGTACTGCCTCTGCCCCTGCCCCCAGTACTGCCTCTGGGTTCAGGCTCGTGCTCTGAGGGCTCCCCCTCAGAGACACTATCATCCTCTCTCACTTGTGGCACCCATGAACGATCGGTGACCTTGTCGTCCACTTCCACCTCCTCAATACTGGAGGCTGTGTCACTAGAAGCAGCATCTGGGAACTCACACCCTACATTATTTCTGCTCATGGACTGCTGCATGACATCATCAGCCTCCTGTCCCCCTGTGCACTGAGCACTTTCCTCCACCTCAGGCGACAGGAAAGATTGTGCATCAGTGCACAGCTCCTCCTCAAGCACACTAGCCCCACACATAGTGTGCAAAAACAGATCCTGAGACTCCTCCTCTGGATCCCTGAAGGTAGTGGTCATGTGGGCAACGAACTCCTGATAGAGAGGATCAGGTTCCATGCCCACAGTAGGAGCCTCAGGTGAGGAAGGAGCAGGCACAGTATCTACAGTAGCAGCTCGGCTGCTCTGTGCCTGTGAGGAGGTGGATGAGGAAGGCTGGGTAATCCACTCTACTACCCACCTTCCTTGATCAGAAGGGATGACCCTAGCACGGCTACCCCTAAACATATCGGGTATAGATACCCGGCTACCCTGTGAAGGACCAGGTAGCTCCTGGCCAGAGCCCTCAGTAGGCTCTCCTCTCCCTCTGCCTCTCCCTCCACGTGCAGAAGCACCCCTGCTCCTGGCTCTCCCTCTTTCCCTGCCAGGCATTTCCCTCTCCCAAATTTTTTTCCAAAAAAATTTGTTTATATATATATATATATATATATATATATATATATACACAGACACACACACACACACAAACACAAAAGACCAAGCAACAAAATGACAGACAAGACAAAACTCACAGAATCAAACAAGTTTACACAAACAACAGATATATATATGTATATATATACACTAAAAGTCCGCCGCACTCCGTCCACTGATACGTGCCTGGGTGCTATCCATACAGTCACAAATATTCCAAAAGATACGGAGCACTCCACGGTCTGGAACAACAAAATTTATTAAGAAAAGTAGGTCTGAAAGCCTACGCGTTTCAGCCCATATGCAGGGCCGTCCTGAGGATATTTTCGGGGGAAACTGCTTTTGAGTTTCTGATCGTATTTTCAAGGGTTATCAAACGTACGTGGTTATTTTCAAGGCTTACCGAAAATAACTTACATTCTATAACCCTCTAAAATACATTCCGAACTTTCTTGGGTAAATGGGCTGTGGGCCCACCGGGAAATTTCCCTGTAACCCTGTGGACCAGTCTGACACTGAGTTCAATCACCAACCAGGACATTTTTTAAGTGATATAAAAACAGCAAAACTTAGGGCAGCAATGATTATGTAACAAGAGTAAATGATCTTAGTTCATATTGAACTATTAATCCCAGCATCCTTTATAAGAAAAAAGTTATTTAGGGCTAGCGCTTTTGTGCACGCGTTTTGCGATTTCCAATGCGCATTTTGGTAACGCATGCATACACCATTTTTGGTGCATTAACGCATGCGTTTCCATAATGCAAAACAACAAAATCACATGCGCAAACGCAAAACGCACAAGAATCGCACACACAATGTGTGATAACTCTCGTGATTTTGTGCACGATTTCTGTGCGTTGCAGTGTGGCCTCAGCTGTTTTTGCATTTTTCAGTAAGAAAAGCTCATATTTGTTACCTTCACCCTGCTTCGTTTTGCGCTGATTAAAGATGGTTGTGACAATATTGTGACCGTGTTCCCCAGGAGGCCACATTCCTGCTCCTTACAAAAGTTAAAAGTTCTCATGAAAACTTGTTTTGTTGGTTGGGAATATGCAAAGCTTTCTGTACAAGACCATGTGCGATTACAACTCTCCGTCAACACTCCTCTATAGTATCTTAATCTGTCTGATTATATAATGAATAACACAGGACAGGGAACTCTGGGTACCACTCATGTATTATAAGGGATAATGTATCTCATACTATAAATTGCAGTATAAGGACATTAAAAGTCACTGAAGAGTTCTGTGACCTAAAGGGTATAGAATGCAGAAGTACTGTATACCGCTAATAACCTACTGTATTAGTGATACTGTAGCTAATAGTAAATGGAAAATGAGTAATGTGTCCCTGGTTGACTTGCACAGTTCAGTATTTCTGTTTTCTGAATTTAGTGACATCAGCCCAATGACAGTGAACATACAAGTTGTGGAATGGGGGTTGCCATCTTTACTCTTCCTCCTGTACCCAATGGGTAACATACATGCCCAATAGCCATGACTTAGGGATTGAGGCTATATAGCAAATCCATCTCTAGTTTGCATGCATAGTTATTTATCAGAACTAATTAATACCGCACCTACATTAGATTAGCAATTTAATGAACTTATCTTGTGTGGAAAACCTGTGCATATGGATTTCAAATGTAGAATTTTGCTAAATCTTCTTTAAACTGGATGTTTATAAAAATAAATATAATTATGGCTGCTGGTTTTATTTCTACAAGGTAAGCCGTACAAAGCAACCCATTTCTGGGAACTGCAAGGGTTAAAGATATACACGTGGTCCTTAAACATGATTTCCAAGAACTAGGGGCCAAGATAAAAGCAAGGACCTCCAGGGTAGTGTTTTCAGAAATACTACCGCAGCCACGTGCTAAGCCAGGGAGACAGCGGGAGCTTAGGAGCATTAATGCGTGGCTAAGAGAGTGGTGTAAGGAAGAAGGGTTTGGGTTTATTGAGAACTGGGCAGACTTTGCTGTGGGCTACAGGCTCTTTAGTAGGGATGGGTTGCACCTCACTGATGGTGGTGCAGCTGTTTTAGGGGAGAAGATGGCTAGAGGGTTGGAGGAGATTTTAAACTAGGTTTGGGGGGGGAGGGTATTAGCAGTCTCACTGGGATAGATTGTCCAGGAGGAAAGCAGGGTGTAGATAGGCCAGTGGTGGGTGGAAAGGGGGATGGGGCTAGCATAGGGGATAGGGAGGAATGTGCATCAAAGTGTACGAATAAATTACAGGATCATAATCTAAAATGTATGTTTGCAAATGCGAGAAGCCTGGCTGACAAAATGGGTGAATTGGAAATGATGGCATTGAATGAAAAGTATGATGTAATAGGTATAGCAGAAACATGGTCGAACAGTTCTCACGACTGGGCTGTAAATATAGAAGGATATGCCTTGTTTAGGCAGGACAGAAAAAAAAGGAATGGGGGAGGAGTATGTGTATATGTTAAAATAGAATTGAAGCCAAATTTAAAAGAAGAGATAGCTGGTGATATGGATGATAAAGTGGAGGCAATATGGGTGGAATTAGGCAACAGGAAAGGGGGTAATGTCATTGTTGGTGTCTGTATAAGCCGCCAAATGCTAGCAGAGAGGAGGTGAGTCAACTTCATATGCAGTTGGCAAGGGCTGCAAGTTTGGGGAGTGTGCTCATTATGGGGGACTTCAATTACCCTGACATTGATTGGTGTGGTGGAACTGCCATCACAGAAAAAGGCGATGAGTTTCTGAATTTGCTGCAGGATAATTTTCTCTCACAGGTGGTTGAGGTTCCTACTAGAAAAGGAGCTGTTGGATCTGGTAATATCTAACATTGTGGAGCGCATTATAGATATAAAGGTAACTGGAGGCTTAGGGAATAGTGACCATGAAATAGTGGCATTGGACTTTGTTATCGAAAGGAAAAGTGCGCTGGTTTAACAAAGACTTTTAATTTCAGGAAAGCAAATTTTCCCAGGTTAAAAGCAGCTCTTCAGAATGTCAACTGGGATAACGTATTATCAGGTAAAGGTACTGAACAGAAGTGCACTGTGTTCAAGGGGATTTTAAGCCAGTTCACATCTAAATTTATACCCTTGGGAAATAAATGTAAAAAAAATAAATCCGCGCCCATGTGGCTGAATTCTGATGTAAAGAGGCAAATGGTAAGGAAGAAAAAGACATTTAAAACCTTTAAGGCCAAGGGAACGGAAAGGGCCTTTAGGGAGTATAAAAACTGTAACAAGGAGTGTAAGAAAGCAATCAAACTAGCTAAAATTAATAATGAAGTTAGGATAGCTGAAGAAAGCATCACTAAGCCGAAACATTTTTTTAAGTATATTAATAGTAAGAAGATGAGGACTGAGAATGTGGCACCATTAATTAATGGGGATAAGTTAGTTACGGAGGATGGCGATAAAGCAAATGTCTTGAATATTTTTTTTTCCTCTGTATACACTATAGAAGATCCAAGTACAGATATCATAGAGTATAGTAGCAATAAAGGTATACAAGATTCAAGTTCACTTTGGTTAACCGAGGATATGGTACAGAAAGAACTAAATAAGGTTAATATTAGTAAATCTCCTGGACCGAATAAAATACATCCTCGGGTGCTTAAGGAGCTAAGTTCAGTTTTATCTAGGCCATTGTTTCTTATTTTTGCTGATTCCCTCATGTCCGGTGTTGTGCCTCTGGATTGGAAAAAGGCTGATGTTATTCCAATATTCAAAAAGGGTAGTCGTTCACAGCCGGGTAATTACAGGCCTGTAAGTTTAACTTCAGTGGTGGGGAAGATCCTGGAAAGTTTAATAAGGGAACATGTTCTAGAGTATGTTTCAAGGACTGACATTAGAAGTAGTAACCAGCATGGATTTAGGAGGAATAGATCTTGTCAAACTAACTTGCTTGGCTTTTATGAGGAAGTAAGTAGAAATTTAGACTCTGGTATAGCAGTAGATGTAGTTTACTTGGATTTTGCAAAGGCTTTTGATACAGTCCCCCATAGGCGACTAATGAATAAGCTAAGGTCTGTTGGTCTGGGGAGTCACATTTGTACATGGATAGAAAATTGGTTAAAGAATAGGATGCAGAGTGTAGTTGTTAATGGGGCTTCATCATTATGGACTAAAGTGCTAAGTGGGGTGCCACAGGGTTCTGTGTTGGGGCCGCTTCTATTTCATCTATTTATTAATGATTTGGAAGTGGGTATTGTCAGCAAGGTTTCTGTGTTTGCTGACGACACAAAACTTTGTCGACCATTAAAAACTTCAGAGGATGTGCAATCGTTGCAAGGGGATCTAGATAGATTATCACATTGGGCTGCTAAGTGGCAGATGAAATTCAATGTTGATAAATGTAAGGTGATGCATTTTGGACTTAAAAATACTTGTGCTACTTATACTATAAATGGCTCTGTGTTAAGTGAATCCCTGTTGGAAAGGGATCTTGGAGTTTTGGTGGATAACAAACTTAAAGGTAGCAAGCAGTGCCAGGCGGCAACAGCCAGAGCCAGCATGGTATTGTCTTGTATAAAGAGAGGTATGGATTCAAGGGAGGAAAATGTAATTCTCCCTCTTTACAAAGCATTGGTAAGGCCTCATTTGGAATATGCAGTGCAATTTTGGAATCCTGTGTACAAAAAGGACATCTTTGAAATGGAAAGGGTTCAGAGAAGGGCAACTAAATTAATAAGGGGATTGGGGGAGCTTGAATATGAAGAGAGACTGGAAAAGTTACAATTATGTATGCTGGAGAAAAGGCTCTTGCGTGGGGATATGATTACTGTGTATAAATACATTAACGGGACATACAATAAACTATCTGGGGCATTGTTCACCAATAGAACATGTCAAAGGACACGAGGACATCCCTTAAGATTTGAAGAAAAAAGGTTTAGGCTTCAAGCTCAGAAAGGGTTTGTCACTGTGAGAACGGTAAAGCTATGGAACTGTCTTCCAGTGGACGTTGTAATGGCAGGTTCATTGGTCAGTTTCAAAAAAAAGCTGGATGAGTTTCTGCAAACAAGGAATGTTGCAAGTTACTGGTATTGATACATAAAGTAGAGTTGATCCAGGGAAATTTCCGATTGCCACTTGGAGTCATTTTTTCCCCCTTCATAAATTTGGTGGGTTTTTTTTGCCTTCCTCTGGATCAACAGTTAGGCAGGAAATGAGGATATTGCTAGATGGGTTGGACTGGATGGACGTATGTCTTTATTCAACCTCAAATACTATACTACTATACTACGTGCAATAGCACACGGGATCCGTGTTGGCTGAATACCTGACGAATGCCCATTTTAAATAATAATCCGTTTGTGTATAGGCGGTCAGTAGGACATCAGTCATGATCCCACAGGTCGGATCTTCAACATCGGCTGAACAAAAAACGTCCAATTAGCCATTTTCCTTTCCCATTGTCATGTGACTCATTAGTAGAACAAGGTGTCAGGTGTGAATGGGGAGCAGGAGGGTTAAATTTGGTGTCATCACTCTCACACACTCACATACTGGTCAGTGGAAGTTAAACATGGTACCACATGGGAAAGGAAACTGATAAAAAGAAATATCCATAAAGATAACCAAGGCTATAAGAAGATTGCCAACACTGAAACTGATTTGCAGCATGGTGGCCAAGACCATACAGAGGTTAAACAGGATAGATTCCACTGGTTTGGGCATACAGGCCTCGCCATGGGCACCCATACAAGTTGAGTGCACATGTTCGCTTATTTCCAGAGCTTGTCTTTTGTAAATAGCCGTATGAGTGCTGTCACCATTGCTGCCAACATTGGTGGGAGGTCAGCCTGGCATCAAATGTGTCTGCATGGCTGTTGTCCCAGAACGAAGCCTCTTCTAAAGATCTTGCTCGAGAAATCCTGCAAACAGTTTGCTGAACAGTTTCCATCTGAATTCAAAGTGACTGAGCATGTCTATGGCTGAAAAATGGAGGCCCCCAACTGTTTAACTTCACCAACTTCAGATGGATATATTGTCACTATAAAAATACTAATGAATGTATAGGTCATTAACTACAGTGTAATGTGTTAAGTGCAGCATTTCCAGCCTACAAGCCTAAAGGTGATTCTTCCACTGAATTTCCCCTTTAGATTTATATGAACTAGATATAAGATTTATCACCCTACTGTAATGAGATATAGGGGATTTTACTTACTAGGAACATATCTTTAATGGCTTGTTATTCCTTGTATGTGTTATCTCAAGGTGACACGTCATCACTCCTGCTATTATAATGTCTCCGTCATGGAAATATTCATATTCTGCAAGCAGTTTTTCACTCTCCAGATGACAAGCAGGATTAATCGGCTGAACCCAAGATGTGATGGGTCCCACAAAGAGTATTACCAGCCATATCAGCACATTCCAGTGATTAAAATCAGTCACAGCTTCCAGAACTGAACGTAAAGGGAGCACAATGATTCTCAGTGTAAGGCACAAAATAAAATCATTTCCCCAGCAGTGAGAAGCACAGAGTTTCATAGGGACCAGAGAATAAAGATTTATCTCTAGAACAGTGTAAGGGAACTGACTAATGTAACCCTAGTTTTATAGAGAACAGAGAATAAATATATAGACACATTCGCTGGGGATCTGAGGTTGGAGTTTATTCTGGAAAGAAATAAATAAATACATAATTACAAACAAAACAACTTTAAAAATAACCCGGCAATTAACTCTACTATTTAATGTATCATCTGGCAAAACTATACAAATGACTTATTATAAAGGTTATTTACACTGTCCAACTCAATCTTTTAACACATTCAACTTTAAAAGTATATAGACATTTTGTAGATATTAGATTTATTAATTTCTGAGATATTAGGAGGCTTGTCAATCAAGAAGTGAATTAGCATATCACAGTTACATAGTTGTCCTAGGTTATTATAAAAAGCAGTAGTCTATCAAGTTCAACCTCAATCAAGCCCAAAATGTCCAATTATATTAGAAAGTGCTGTTTTCTCCACTCAGTCGGTACATGTCCACTGTATACCAAACTGAACAAAGACACAACCAATCACACATTCCTGGTGAATTCTGTACTATAAAAGTCAATGTTGAGTTGCTCCCAATTGTCGCTGTTGACGGATAGTAACCGTGCTACTGCACACACGATACATTCACCAGCTGCAACGATGGATATTCTGCCTGTCCAAGAAAACCCTTTAAGGGCATGTCAACACTTAAAACGGAAAAAAAATGGTGACTTGTCAGTTACCTGCCCGCAACCCTAACTGCTATTTATACCAGTTTATTAAATGCCTTGATTGACTGCATGGAGGGAGGAGCCAGCTCAATCTATCAGAATAAAGGCAATGGTTAAAATATCTAATACTGTGCTGAATATAAAAAACATCAACGCACCTGCACACATCGGGAGCATCCACCCGCACCTGGATTCTAGTGCTGCAAACACCTCCTTCCTCTGCCCGTCTCACCCGAAGTCTGTGTTAACTGCTACATGTTTTTATTATGGTTACAATAAAGTATCGAAAGTTTTAACGCATACCCAAGGAGTCTGGTTGCCTACCTCCATATTTGGGGTAACCCCGCTGCTATATACTGTGCTAAATATATCAATTGGGGATTGGGCAGATAATAGACATGTGACCACTTTTTTGTTTTCTGGGTGGACATGCCCTTTAACCCTCCTTTCAACCAACACAAAGTTTTTAGGTAGAGCATTCCACAACCTAACTGCCATTTATAGCCATTTTGTCCTCATCCCAACTAGAATATCCCTAAACACCTTTGGATTAGTCTTTGCATAGATTGGAAAACTCATTACACTGTATGAGAGGCTACAGAGAACTAGACTGGTAACAGTTTGTTGCTCTATGGATGATAAGGATCTCTGTCTTTAAAAAAAATGAATGTCACCCTCCACATTTAAATGGTGCCCTAGCATTTTGCTTTGGTCGCTTATGCCTAGAAACAATTCTGCTCACAGTGAAAAATTCATGTTGCTTTAGCGGAAATGGCTTCTCCTCGTGTCAAAAAGGGTAGCCTCTAGTCTTTAGCCTGTCCATTGGGAGAAAAGATCCCCTGCTTATTGGCTCTAATTCCCTTTAACATATTTGTATAGGGTTCTCATTTCCCTTGCAAATTCCTCTTTTTCAGGGAAAATAAACCTAACTGAACATCTCCCTTCGTAACGCAAACTATCTACCTGTAGATGCCTGAATTTGTACACTTTCTATTTATTCTAATCCTTCCTGCCGACTGGTGCGCACAAGTGCACTGCTTACTCAAGCTGAAGCCTTTTTAGTGATCTAAACAGAGGCAAAATGATACTTTCCTCCTATTGGAAAATGGTCTAACACTCCCCTGGGTATTTATTAGTATTTAAAGACACTACTCAATGTACTGACCTTCCATGGCCCATTGGCAGCCTAGATGAATGGCCACCTCAGACATGGCCATTTTGAATGGCTGAACTTAACGCAATAAAAGACTTTTCGCCAGTTTATAAAAATGATCGATTGGTTACCCCGGCGATGTATGGCGAAAAACGAAAGTGACGGTAATGACTTTTTGCCACTGATTATCTCCGCTTTCTAAATTGGGAAAAGCCACACATAGAGACATTGCATTTTCACACATAGAGACATCGCATTTTCACACATAGAGACATCGCATTTTCACACATAGAAACATCGCATTTTCACACATAGAGAAATCGCATTTTCACACATAGAGACATCGCATTTTCACACATAGAGACATGGCTTGAAAATAGCCACCAAAGGGAAATACATTTTAGAGCTAAAATATTTTCAGTTTCCATTTTTCCAAAGCTAAATTCCCATTTACCGGTAACATTTTCTCAAAAAATAATTGTGCCACTCACACATACAGACTCATCAATGTACCGAAGTTCTTCTACATTACTTTTCTAATTGTTTTTTTCAGGTATCATTTTTTTTTATTTGTTTTTAATATGTATCATTGTAATCTTTCCATGACTGGAAATGGCGCAGGACCTGTAATCGTAATTGTATGGTCGCCCATAAAATAATATTGTGGGACTCTAGTACCTCATGGTATTGAAAAAAATTGTGTAAAAGCCACATTCATTAAAAAATGTAATATCTTTTTAGACCTTTTCCCTTGTATAATCTAAAGAACGGAGAAAAGAGCATACCACACTCAGGAGTTACTGCATAAATATAAAGCGTATATAAAAGCGTTGAGAAAGTCCGTTTTTTGGACGAAACGCGTTCGGCGTTCCTCTCCACGGTTGGCTAGCTGGCGTCCCCCTCGTTTATTAGCCCTATCTAGTCATTGACCCCCTGACTGTGTCTGCAGCACTTCTAGACAGATAAGTCTACACTGTACCGAGACTGGTTCTTGACTGACAGATACTGTGTGGTGAGGGCTTACACTTATGCATTGTTCACTTTACTATTTTTCACCTTACAAGTTTATTGAGTGGGATTCCTGTATGTTTTGTGTTTTTATACGATTTAAACTTTATATATGTCCTGTATCTTTGTACCCCATTTTTGACCTCTTTGGTCTTCTAAATAAAGGGTCTTTTATATTTATGCAGTAACTCCTGAGTGCGGTATGCTCTTTTCTCCGTTCTTTAGATTATTATTTGTTATGCATTATCTGCACCTGGCTTATTAGCGCCATTTTTTGTTCATTATACTTTATTTACCTTAGATCTTGTGCCTCATTAATATTGTCCATGTGTATATTATGCTTTTCCCTTGTATAGACAAATAATTATTTAAGTATCAGTAATTGCTTCTTTAAAGGGACTGTTAACTGAAAAAAATGACTTACCTTCCTTCTTTCCTTTAATTTTTATGCTTCCAGGATCTATTACTCTTTCTGTGCTGCAGATTTTCTGAATAGTTGCTCCGTCTAGTGCCATTTAATTATGCACACTCCCTCTGGTAAGTGTGCCACCCCAGTCTGATTCTGAGGCGCACAGATCGCTTGCAGCCAGTGGCCAGTACAAGAGTTTTGTGCCTCAACTTGCAGACGATCGTGAGCCAATCAGAACGCGCCCTCCCGTTGCCATGACATCGCAAAGCTACTTCCACTCTGCTTGGTTTCCATGGCAATGAGGGATGCTTTCTCCCTTCATGTTGTATGTTTGCCGTGTCTTGCTTGATTTTAAATGCTTTAAACAATGTACCTTTTTTGAAATTAGAGAGGGCACTTCTAAAGGTTCGTACACATGTTTTGGCCAATAATCGGCCCGTGTATGGGCCCGTGTATGGGTCCTTTATTGGCCGTTCGGTTGGGGATCCATCATTCCTTTCAGTGTCTCTGTGCAGGTCAGTTTACAGACAGTTTACAATAAGAAATTATTTGCATTATAAATTATTTTTATTTAATGAATATGCTGTATATAATGAATACATTTTTTATTAGCCATAGCAATATTTGTATATCTATTTAAAATTTAATAAATAATAGAATGGAAATAAATTTATTGATGATGTAGTTTTTCTTTTTTTTCTTTTATGAATGCATAACCTGCCATTACCTTCATTATATATATATCAGGTTCTGTGACACAGTTTATTCAATGTGTAAAACATACAGGAATGTTTTAGTCTCTAACAAGGAGATTCAATAAAAGTTCTTATCGTTTAAAATGGTGCTAATTTTGCCCCAACCAATCAGATCTTATTTAACATTTGTAAGCTAAAATCTGTTTGGTTGGGGCAAAATTAGCACCATTTTAAAGGATAAAAACTTTTATTGAATCTCCCTGTAAGCCCTTTATCAATCCATAAAACGGCTTTTTAACATTTAAAAATGTTTTCAATGGCTTGAGACTAAAACGATGCTATCTTTTTAGACATCCAATAAACATTTACAGTATACAGTATCTGTACACACATATACACTTTTATGTACCATTATAATAAGATAAAGAAATACCTCCCACACTGACACACTCACACACCAAAAAGCACAAGATAACCCCATATACACTGCTATTGTGCATAAAATGACACCCTGCCCATACATGCCATTACAATAATAATATCATTTTTAAATCCCATAGAAAGGGATATCTTTGAAATGGAAACAGTTCAGCAAAGGGAAACTGGAGGGGGTCTTGACTGTGGGGACAGATTAAACAAGCTTGTGCTTTTGTGGTGTTTTGTTCATTTTATACAAATGGGCCATATGATAACTGGTCTTGTGCATTGTTCAGAAATAATGTGCATGTGTCACAGGGCACATGGACATCCTTTAAGGCTGGCTACACATCTTCATCTACACACTAGCGAGTGGCCAGCCAGGATGAACTGTTGGTTGCAGCGGTTGAGAGTTTTGCCAAGACCAATTGCGTGGTCTCGTAGGATCGGAGGGTGTCCGCAAACTATGACCCCCTATTACCGCAACCGACAGTGATTCATCCCGGGAAGGCCGATCGCTGGTGGTGAACATTTGGTCAGGATTACCGAGTCTACCCAGCTTTAGATTAGAAGTTCCATCTTCAGGTTAGGAAATATTTCTTTACAGTAAGAATGGTGAAACTGTGGAACTGACTTCTGGCAGATGTGATAATAAGAAATTTCAGTAGATACTTCAAAAGGGGACTGAAAATTAACACAAATTAAAATGACTGATATTAAAGTTCAGCCCTCAAATGAAAAATTATAAATCCTGTTGCCCCTGCTTTAGCTTGCTTGTTCTTCAAGTTAAGAAGGTGAGTCGAGGCGGCACATCTCAGTGATATCACGAATTCTTCATTGGAAACTCAGAATATCAGAATTTGTGATATCACTGAGATGTGTCCCCCTCGACTCACCTTCTTTACATTGTGGATCCCACATTGGAGACTTTTTGTACAGTGTGAGGAGGAGGCTTCCAGTGGTGTCAGAGGCCAAGACTGCTGTGGTGAAGTCCCGGTCTTCCACAGTTATTTCTGTTTTGTTGTTCTTCAATTTATCAACTGTCAATTATGGATATTTGAAACAGTTGCTATGTGATATGGTTTGTGGGTAGGCTATAAAGGTTGGACTAGATAAAAGTATGTCTTTATACAACCTCCAATACTATGTTACTATGTAACTGTTATACAGACATTATGGGTAGGGTATAGAGGTTGGACTAGATGGATGTATGTCTTTATACAACCTCCAATACTATGTTACTATGTAACTGTTATACAGACATTATGGGTAGGGTATAAAGGTTGGACTAGATGGGACGTATGTCTTTATACAACATCCAATACTATGTTACTATGTAACTGTTATACAGACATTATGGGTAGGGTATAAAAGTTGGACTAGAGAGTTATGTCTTTATACAACCTCCAATACTATGTTACTATGTAACTGTTTAACAGACATTATGGGTAGGGTATAAAGGTTGGACTAGATGGACGTATGTCTTTATACAACCTCCAATACTATGTTACTATGTAACTGTTATACAGACATTATGGGTAGGTATAAAGGTTGGACTAGATGGACATATGTCTTTATATAACCTAATACTATGTTACATGTAACTGTTATACAGACATTAGGGTAGGGTATAAAGGTTGGACTAGATGACGTATGTCTTTATACAACCTCCAATACTATGTTACTATGTAACTGTTATACAGACATTATGGGTAGGGTATAAAGGTTGGACTAGATGGACGTATGTCTTTATACAACCTCCAATACTATGTTACTATGTAACTGTTATACAGACATTATGGGTAGGGTATAAAGGTTGGACTAGATGGAACGTATGTCTTTATACAACCTCCAATACTATGTTACTATGTAACTGTTAACAGACTTATGGGTAGGGTATAAAGTTGGACTAGATAGACGTATGTCTTTATACAACCTCCAATACTATGTTACTATGTAACTGTTATAACAGACATTATGGGTAGGGTAAAAGTTGGACTAGATGGACGTATGTCTTTATACAACCTCCAATACTATGTTACTATGTAACTGTTATACAGACATTATGGGTAGGGTATAAAGGTTGGACTAGATGGACGTATTCTTTATACAACTCCAATACTATGTTACTATGTAACTGTTATACAGACATTATGGGTAGGGTATAAAGGTTGTACTAGATGGACGTATGTCTTTATACAACCTCCAATACTATGTTACTATGTAACTGTTAGACAGACATTATGGGTAGGGTATAAAGGTTGGACTAGATAGACGTATGTCTTTATACAACCTCCAATACTATGTTACTATGTAACTGTTATACAGACATTATGGGTAGGGTATAAAGGTTGGACTAGATGGACGTATGTCTTTATACAACCTCCAATACATGTTACTATGTAACTGTTATACAGACATTATGGGTAGGGTATAAAGGTTGGACTAGATGGGTATGTCTTTATACAACCTCCAATACTATGTTACTATGTAACTGTTATACAGACATATGGGTAGGGTATAAAGGTTGGACTAGATGGACGTATATTCTTTATACAACCTCCAATACTATGTTACTATGTAACTGTTATACAGACATTATGGGTAGGGTATAAAGGTTGGACTAGATGGACGTATGTCTTTATACAACCTCCAATACTATGTTACTATGTAACTGTTACAGACAATATGGGTAGGGTATAAAGGTTGGACTAGATAGACGTATGTCTTTATACAACCTCCAATACTATGTTACTATGTAACTGTTAGACAGACATTATGGGTAGGGTATAGAGGTTGGAGTTGATGGATGTATGTCTTTATACAACTTCCAATACTATGTTACTATGTAACTGTTAGACAGACATTATGGGTAGGATATAATGGTTGAACTAGATGGACGTATGTCTTTATACAACCTCCAATACTATGTTTCTATGTAACTGTTAGACAGACATTATGGGTAGGGTAAAAAGTTAGACTAGATGGATATATATATCTTTAAACAACCTCCAATACTATGTTACTATGTAACTGTTAGACAGTATGGGTACGGTATAAAGATTGGGCTAGACAGATGTATGTCTTTATACAACTTCCAATACTATGTTACTATGTAACTGTTATACAGATATTATGGGTAGGGTATAAAGGTCGGACTAGATGGACGTATGTCTTTATACAACCTCCAATACTATGTTACTATGTAACTGTTATAACAGACTTATGGGTAGGGTATAAAGGTTGGACTAGATGGACGTATGTCTTTATACAACCTCCAATACTATGTTCTATGTAACTGTTATACGACATTATGGGTAGGGTAAAGGTTGGACTAGATGGACGTATATCTTTATACACCTCCAATACTTGTTACTATGTAACTGTTATACAGACATTATGGTAGGGTAATAAGGTTGGACTAGATGGACGTATGTCTTTATACACCTCCAATACTATGTTACTATGTAACTGTTAGACAGACTTATGGGTAGGGTATAAAGGTTGGACTAGATGACGTATGTCTTTATACAACCTCCAATACTATGTTACTATGTAACTGTTATACAGACATTATGGGTAGGGTATAAAGGTTGGACTAGATGGACGTATGTCTTTATACAACCTCCAATACTATGTTACTATGTAACTGTTATACAGACATTATGGGTAGGGTATAAAGGTTGGGACTAGATGGATGTATGTCTTTATACAACCTCCAATACTATGTTACTATTAACTGTTATACAGACATTATGGGTAGGGTATAAGGTTGACTAGATGGACGTATATTCTTTATACCCTCCAACTATGTTACTATGTAACTGTTATACAGACATTATGGTTAGGGTATAAAGGTGGGACTAGATGGACGTATGTCTTTATACAACCTCCATACTATGTTCTATGTAACTGTTAGACAGACATTATGGTAGGGTATAAAGGTTGGACTAGTAGACGTATGTCTTATACAACCTCCAATACTATGTTACTATGTTAACTGTTAGACAGACTTATGGGTAGGGTATAAGGTTGGAGTTGAGATGTATGTCTTTATACAACTTCCAATACTATGTTACTATGTAACGTGTATACAGACATTATGGGTAGGATATAATGGTTGAACTAGATGGACGTATGTCTTTATACAACTCCAATACAT
The DNA here is from genome assembly GCA_019447015.1 of Hymenochirus boettgeri. Lineage (NCBI taxonomy): Eukaryota > Metazoa > Chordata > Amphibia > Anura > Pipidae > Hymenochirus > Hymenochirus boettgeri. Next base: position 66,797 of record JAACNH010001327.1, read on the forward strand.
GTTTCTATGTAACTGTTAGACAGACATTATGGGTAGGGTAAAAGTTAGACTAGATGGATATATATATCTTTAAACAACCTCCATACTATGTTACTATGTAACTGTTGACAGTATGGGTACGGTATAAGATTGGGCTAGACAGATGTATGTCTTTATACAACCTCCAATACTATGTTACTATGTTACTGTTATACAGACATTATGGGTAGGGTATAAAGGTTGGAATAGATGGACTTATGTCTTTATACAACCTCCAATACTATGTTACTATGTAACTGTTATACAGACATTATGGGTAGGATATAAAGGTTGGACAAGATGGATGTATGTCTTTATACAACCTCCAATACTATGTTACTATGTAAAAATGTGATCTAGACAAAAAATGGGTAGGGTATAAAGGTTGGACTAGATGGACGTATGTCTTATACCACCTCCATACTATGTTACTATGTAACTGTTATACAGACATTATGGTAGGGTATAAGGTTGGACTAGATGGATTATGTCTTTATAACACCTCCAATACTATGTTACTATGTAACTGTTATACAGACATTATGGGGAGGGTATAAAGGTTGGACTAGATGGCGTATATATCTTTATACAACCTCCAATACTATGTTACTATGTAACTGTTATACAGACATTATGGGTGGGAGGGTATAAAGGTTGGACTAGATGGACGTAGTCTTTATACAACCTCCAATACTATGTTACTATTAACTGTTAGACAGACATTATGGGTAGGGTATAGTTGGACTAGATAGACGTATGTCTTATACAACCTCCAATACTATGTTACTATGTAACTGTTAGAGACAGCATTATGGTTAGGTAGAGGTTGGAGTTGATGGATGTATGTCTTTAAAACCCTTCCAATACTATGTTACTATGTAAACTGTTAGACAGACATTATGGGTAGATATATGGTTGAACTAGATGGACGTATGTCTTTATACAACCTCCAATACTATGTTTACTATGTAACTGTTTAGACAGACATTATGGGTAGGGTAAAAGTTGGACTAGATGGATTATATATCTTTATACAACCTCCAATACTATGTTACTATGTAACTGTTAGACGTATGGGTACGGTATAAAGATTGGGCTAGACAGATTTATGTCTTTATCAACTTCCAATACTATGTTACTATGTAACTGTTATACAGAATTATGGGTAGGGTATAAAGGTTGGACTAGATGGATTGTCTTTATACAACCTCCAATACTATGTTACTATGTAACGTTATACAGACATTATGGGTAGGATATAAAGGTTGGACTAGATGATGTATGTCTTTATACAACCTCCAATACTATGTTACTATGTACTGTTATACAGACTTATGGGTAGGGTATAAGGTTGGAATAGATGGACTTATGTCTTTATACAACCTCCAATACTATTTACTATGTAACTGTTATACAGACATTATGGGTAGGATATAAAGGTTGGACAGATGGATGTATGTCTTTATACAACCTCCAATACTATGTTACTATGTAACTGTTTAGACAACATTATGGGTAGGTATAAAGGTTGACTAGATGGATGTCTGTCTTTATGCACAAACCTCCAATACTATGTTACTATGTAACTGTTAGACAGACATTATGGGTAGGGTATAAAGGTTGGACTAGATGGATTCATGTCTTTATTCAACCTCCAGTACTATGTTACATGTACAAACCAAAAATCTCACATACATAAATTTGCAGATAGGTCAAGAATTTTGAAATGTAGACGATATGGCTCAAAAAGTTCTTGAATGGAGGAAAATTTGACAGTACAGCATTTGCTCAAGTTACTTTGATCCTGATTGCTACACGAGGAATGGACAGAAGATTTTACTAAAACCATTAGCAGTTACAACTATCTTTCCTTCCAGCCAACAAACTCAAACCTTACATACAATTACATCAATACACCCTGCCTGCAAGAGGCTAAGACTGGAAAGTCCAGAAACACCATGTACATCTGGAGTTGTGGTACGGATTGTTTCACGACTTGCAAGTGTGGAAACTCAGACACAGATAAAGTGCAGAGACAAGTACAGCAACACTGAACACTTGTAGCATCATCACAGACAAATCCACCACCAAGGATGATAGAAGCCAGCACACAAACAGAGAAAATTAAAGGTGTAACGGTGGATCATGGTGTGGGAACAGAGGAGCAATTAACAATGTTCTCCACACCAATCTTATTTCCTTGCCTTAAAACTCCACTCAGGAAGAAACATGGAAGAAAACCAAAAATTAAAAGAATTATTGCTGAATTTGCAAAAAGTAATCCCATGAGTCGTGTTAGACTGGAATCCCATGAGCCTACCAGTCCTAATGTGGATCAAAGTGTGGAATCCTCATTTGTTGATCATGATCCTATGAATGAAATTTTTAATCCTGCAGACTGTAGTATTGCTACAGATTCATCATATGTAATATTAGACGAACCAGGATTACAAAATGAAAATACAGCGATAGATTACAGTACCTCAGGCAAATTCATTGTTTTCGAAAGCTTCCTACAATCATTAATATTAGCAATCCGTTGTCAACATTCTGATCCTTCACCATGTAACAAGAGAGTGCGAATTGTTAAAAGAGTAATAAAGGGTAGCATGTTGACCCTAATGACTAAGTGTCTGGACAGTCATCTTGTGATGAGATGGAATAGTCATCCTACAGAGAAAGGCATATCTGTAGGAAATGTGCTCATGGCTGCCAGCATATTGTACAGTGGATCCAGTTACAAAAAAGCATCAAAGATGTACTCGATTCTGGGTGTGCTATACATCTCACATGCTCCATAATAAAAATATCAAAGAACATACAATACAACACCATGAGTGGTAATCAGAGCTACATTCTATTTACACTGATTTAAAGGACAAGCCACTGTTGCTTGGCCAGTATGACAGCCCTGGCCACTGTGCAAAGTATTACACGTACTTGTGTGCATCTTGTCAGCCAGAAAATTGTAAATTTTAAAATTGACCAAGTTGCAGAGGGGAAATCATCTTTTTCTTTAGAAAAACAAACATTTCAAGCTGGCTTTGATGATTTATTGGGAAAAAAATTGGAGGTTCAAGTGGTGGCCACAGACAGGCATGTGTCAATACGATCACTGATGGCTACCAAATATCCACACATCTGTCACCAATTTGATATCTGGCATCTATGTAAAAGCATAAGTAGACTGGCGAGTCGAAAGGCAGACTGTGGGTCATTGGCAGGTACTAAACTGTACTGAAAAAAGCAACGAAGATGCCAATATTCTAGTGGCCAAATGGAAAACCTTTCTGTACCATATCTCAGATGTTCATCAATTCAAACATAATGAACTCATTCACAAATGTGAACACAAGATTAACAAAAGCAAAAATTAAGGAAAAACCATGGATTCCAGAAAACCACAAGGCCCACCATGCCTTGAAAAAGGTGGTTTGTTCACCACACATACTTAAGGACATGAGAAAAAATAGAAAGGTTCTGCCATACAGGCCCACTTGAGGTCTATCATAAAATACTCAAGTTTGGCCCAAAAAGGATTTCTTACAAAATGGACGCCATGCAGGCTAGAACAATTCTTACTGCTTTATCACACAACCGTAACATCGGTAGGCAGCAAGCTTTGATCAAGTGTCCAAACAAATCTATATTGGAACTGGGAGAAAAAAGGTTCAAAATTCTCTTTCCCAAACAAAAAAAGCATTGGGTAGCCAAGCTTTTTTAAGAAGAGGTCAAAGATGATCACATTTTTGACATCATGAAAAACATAGTACGGATTCTAAAAGGAAATCTGGATACATCTTGGAGATCCGTTTCATCTTTGTTTCCCATAAACATTGCTACTGTGGAGAGACCAGACAAAGCCACTGTAGCCAAAAAACATTGTTCACGTTTTGAGCATTAGAGTATTAGGTGTGTTACAAAAAATACCACAATATACCTTGCCTTGTATATGGCACAATATACCTTGCCTTGTATATGGCACAATATACCTTACCTTGTATATACCACAATATGCCTTACCTTCTATATGGCACAATATACCTTACCTTGTATATGGCACAATATACCTTGCCTTGTATATGGCACAATATACCTTGCCTTGTATATGGCACAATATACCTTACCTTGTATATGGCACAATATACCTTACCTTGTATATGGCACAATATACCTTACCTTGTATATGGCACAATATACCTTACCTTGTATATGGCACAATATACCTTACCTTGTATATGGCACAATATACCTTACCTTGTATATGGCACAATATACTTGCCTTGTATATGGCACAATATACCTTACTTGTATATACCACCAATTACCTTACTTCTATTGGCACAATATACCTTACCTTGTATATACCACAATATACCTTACCTTGTATATACCACAATATACCTTACCTTCTATATACCACAATATACCTTACCTTGTATATACCACAATATACCTTACCTTCTATATACCACAATATACCTTACCTTGTATATACAAATATACCTTACCGTTATATGGCACAATATACTTACCTTGTATATGGCCAATTCCTTACTTGTTATATACCACAGTATACCTACCTTGTATATGGCACAATATACCTTGACCTTGTATATGGCACAATATACCTTACCTTGTATATGGACACAATATTCCTTACTTGTATATACCACATATACCTTACCGTGTATATGCACAATAACCTTACCTTGTATATGCACAATATACCTTACCTGTATATGGCACAAATACCTTACCTTGTATATGGCACAATATTACCTACCTTGTATATACCACAATATACCTTACCTGTATATGGCACAATATACCTTACCTTGTATATGGCACAATGATACCTTACCTTGTATATGGCACACTAATTCCTTACCTTGTATTGGCACAATATACCTACCTTTTAAACCACAATATCCTTACCTTGTATATGGCCAAATATAACACTTGTATATGGCACAATATACCTTACCTTGTATATGGCACAATATCCTTACCTTGTATATGGCACAATATTCCTTACCTTTGTATATGGCACAAATATACCTTACCTTGTATATGGACACTAAACCTTACCTTGTATATACCACAATATACCTTACTTGTATATGGACAATATACCTTACCTTGTATATGCACAATATACCTAATTGTATATGGCACAATACCTTACCTTGATATCATACTTACCTGTATATGGCACAATATCCTTACCTTGTATATGGCACAATATTCCTTACTTGTATATACCACAATATACCTTACCTTGTATATGGCACAATTACCTTACCTTGTATATGGCACATATTCCTTACCTTGATAGGCCACAATATACCTACCTTGTATATGGCACATATTCCTTACCTTGTATATGGCACAATATACCTACCTTGTATATGGCACAATATTCCTTACCTTGTATATGGCACAATATTCCTTACCTTGTATATACCACAATATACCTTACCTTGTATATGGCACAATATACCTTACCTTGTATATGGCACAATATACCTTACCTTGTATATGGCACAATATTCCTTACCTTGTATATGGCACAATATACCTTACCTGTATATGGCACAATATACCTTACCTTGTATATGGCACATATACCTTACCTTGTATATGGCACAATATACCTTACCTTGTATATGGCACAATATTCCTTACCTTGTATATGGCACAATATACCTTACCTTGTATATACCACAATATACCTTACCTTGTATATGGCACAATATACCTTACCTTGTATATGGCACAATACCTTACCTTGTATATGCACATTACCTACCTTGTATTGGCACAACTATTATAGCACATACCTTACCTTTAATGGCAAAATAACCTTACCGTTTACACAATATACTTACCTTGAGATACCACAATATACCTTACCTTGTATATGGCACAATATACCTACCTTGTATATACCACAATATACCTTACCTTGTATATGGCACAATATACCTTACCTTGTATAGCACATATACCTTACTGTATGATCACCAATATACCTACCTGTATTGGCACAATATCCTTACCTGTATATGGCACCAAATATACCTTACCCTGTATATGGCACAATATACCTTACCTGTATTGGCCAATAAACCTTACCGTGATATGGCACAATATACCTTACCTTGTATATGGCACAATATACCTTACCTTGTATATACAACAGATACCTTACCTTTATATGGCACATATACTACTTGTATATACCATATACTTACCTTGTATATGGCACAATATACCTTACCTTGTATATGGCACAAATATACCTTACCTTGTATATGGCACAATATACCTTACCTATATACACAATTACCTTACCTTGTATATGGACCAATATACCTTACCTTGTATATGGCACAATATACCTACTTGATATGGCACAATATACCTTACCTTGTATATACCACAATATACCTTACCTTGTATATGGCACAATAACCTTACCTTGTATATGGCACAATATACCTACCTGTATATACACAATATACCTTACCTTGATAGGACACATATACCTTACCTTTATATGGCACAATATACCTTACCTTGTATAGGACAATATTCCTTACCTTGTATATGGCACAATATAGACCTTACCTTTTATATGGACAACATATACCTTACCTTGTATATACACAATATACCTTACCTTGTATATGGCACAATATACCTTACCTTCTATATGGCACAATATACCTTACCTTGTATATGGCACAATATACCTTACCTTGTATATGGCACAATATACCTTACCTTGTATATACCACAATATACCTTACCTTGTATATGGCACAATATACCTTACCTTGTATATGGCACAATATACCTTACCTTGTATATACCACAATATACCTTACCTTGTATATGGCACAATATACCTACCTTTATATGGCACAATATACCTTACCTGTATATGGCACCAATTCCTTACCTTGTATATATGGCACAATATACCTTACCTGTATATGGCACAATATACCTTACCTTGTATATGGCACAATATACCTTACACTTGTATATGGCACAAATATACCTTACCTTGTATATGGCACAATATCCTTACCTTGTATATGGCACAATATACCTTACCTTGTATATGGCACAATATACCTTACCTTGTATATACCACAATTATACCTTCCTTGTATATGGCACAATATACCTACTTCTTATGGCAAAATATACCTTACCTTGTATATGGCACAATATACCTTACCTGTATATGGCACAATATTCCTTCCTTGTATATGGCACAATATAACTTACCTTGTATATGCCACAATATACCTTACCTTGTATATGGCACAATATACCTTTACCTTGTTATGGCACAATATCCTTACCTTGTATATGGCACATATACCTTACCTTGTATATGGCACAATATACCTTACCTTGTATATGGCACAATATTCCTTACCTGATTGGAACAAATATACCTTACCTTGTATATGACAAATAACCTTACCTTGTATATACACAATTACTACCTTGTATATGGCACAATTACCTTACCTTGATATGGGACAATATACCTTACCTGTATATGGCCACATATTCCTTACCTTGTATATGGCACAATATACCTTACCTTGTATATGGCACAATTCCTTACCTTGTATATACCACAATAACCTACCTTGTATTGGCACAATATACCTTACCTTTATATGGCACAATATACCTACCTTGTATATGGCACAATATACCTTACCTTGTATATGGCACATATTTCCTTACCTTGTATATGGCACAATTAACCTTACCTGGATATTGGCCACAATATACTACCTTGTATATGGCACAATATACCTTACCTTGTATATGGCACAATATACCTTACCTTGTATATGGCACAATATACCTTACCTTGTATATGGCACAATATTCTTCCTGTATATGGCACAATAACCTTACCTGTATATGGCACATATTCCTACCTGTATATGGCCAAAATACCTACCTTCTATATGGCACAATATACCTTACCTTGTATATAACCACAGTATACCTTACCTTGTATATGGCACAATATACCTTACCTTGTATATGGCACAAATACCTTACCTTTATTGGCACATAACTTACCTTGTATTACCACAGTTTACCTTACTTGTATATGGCACAATATACCTTACCTGTATATGGCACAATATACCTTACCTTGTATATGTCACAATATACCTTACTTGTATATGGCACAATATTCCTTACCTTGTATATGGCCAGTATACTACCTTGTATATGGCACAATATACCTTACCTTGTATATGGCACAATATTCCTTACCTTGTATATGGCACAATATACCTTCCGTTATGCACACTTACTTACCTGTATATACCAATATACTTACCTGTATATGGCACAAATATACCTTACCTTGTATATGGCCAATATACCACCTTGTATATGGCACAAATACCTTACCTTGATATGGCACAATATACCTTACCTTGTATATGGCACAATATACCTACCTTGTATATACCACAATATACCTTACCTTGTATATGGCACAATATACCTTACCTTCTATATGGCACAATATACCTTACCTTGTTTATGGACAATATACCTTACCTGATATGCACAATATTCCTTACCTTGTATATGGCACAATATACTACCTTGTATATGGCACAATATACCTTACCTTGTATATGGCACAATATACCTTACCTTGTATATGGCACAATATACCTTACCTTGTATATGGCACAATATACCTTACCTGTATATGGCACAATATTCCTTACCTTGTATATGGCACAATATACCTTACCTTGTATATGGCACAATATTCCTTACCTTGTATATGGCACAATATACCTTACCTTCTATATGGCACAATATACCTTACCTTGTATATACCACAGTATACCTTACCTTGTATATGGCACAATATACTTTACCTTGTATATGGCACAATATACCTTACCTTGTATATGGCACAATACCTACTGTAATGGCACAATATACCTTACCTGTATATGGCACAATATTCCTTACCTTGTATATGGCACAATATTCCTTACCTTGTATATGGCACAATATACCTTACCTTGTATATGGCACAATATACCTTACCTTGTATATACCACAGTATACCTTACCTTGCAAGCACTCTGTCCCCACTTACCTGTGCACACCCGTGATACAATAATGTTGCGCAGTGACGTGCTTGACATTTTGAAACACAGGATTGTGCGTGGGAAAGTAGGGGGCTGGGGCCTCTATGTTTATTGTTTCTCCCTGAATATCTTTGAAATTCAAAACCTCTTTAAAAAGATAAGGTAAGAGGATATCAAGAAATAACAAAAGTTTAAATATAGCAAACTTTTTGATTTAATTACATCAACATGTTGTCAACAAGTACTGTGTTGTACATTTTTATTATTATATTCCAAATTATCATAATTTTTTTTTTTTTGCTAACCTAACGTCAAAACTTTATTGAAGGGCCATATCTTCCGGTAAATAATCATTAGCCACAATGAAACCAGTGTACACTCCATTTGGGTCAGGGAACTTATTTCTCTTATTTTTTCCACCACACAAGATGGAATGGGTTTTCTGTTCCAGAATACAAAAGCAAAAAGCAAGCCGCACCTCCGGATCTTGATGGAAAAAGCTTTAATCAAACATATTCATCTTAAAAGCACACACGATACCCAGTATCCAACGCGTTTCAGGATTTCCCCGAAATGCGTTGGATGCTGGGTATTGTGTGTGCTTTTAAGATGAATTGTTTGAATAAAGCTTTTTCCATCAAGATCCAGAGGTGCGGCTTGCTTTTTGCTTTTGTATATCGAGAAGACGGGATTTGGAGCCGATGAGTCTGCACCCGGTCCAGGTGGAACCCTTTGTCTCTTCCCTCCCAAACTTCCATGCCGGAGCTGACCCTGGAGCGGCCATTTGTTTGTATGTGAATTTCTGTTTCCGGTAGCCCAGGAAAAAATAGGTGAAAATAATGAATGTCCTGTAGGTTGCTTTTCTTTTTGCCGTGTAAGAAATGTAAGGACAATTAGTACAATTCCACTGTTGCATTTCCGTTACTTTAATTAGACATACGTTAATGGTTACTTTATGAGTCCAATTATAATGGACAAGGGTGTGGATATTTTATTATTTAGCCTAAAAACCTTTATTACAGATATATCTGTTGTATTCAATTAGATCAACTGGACTTGAAGTTTAGTTCTTGAAGACGTTTCGCTGGTCATCCGACTGGCTTTCTCAATTCAGAATGACTTGTTCAAGAATCTGTTGGCAATTATATACCCTGGAAAATCCCAATTAGCATATCACAGCCAGGTGTTAAGGGGGGTGATTGGATAGTCTTCAAGAACTAAACTTCAAGTCCAGTTGATCTAATTGAATACAACAGATATACCATGACCTGGATGAATAAGAACCTTCACAAGCCTTATTACAGATATTATCCCATACAGTAACCCCCAATATCTTTCAACTATAGATGTTTGGAAACTACAACTCCCAGGAACTAAAGCATGCTGGGAGTTGTAGTTTCCAAACATCTACAGTGGAAAGGTATTGGGGGTTACAGTATGGGATTACTGTCCATTTATAGTGCAACTATTTCCCCAAAATATCTGTTGTATTCAATTAGATCAACTGGACTTGAGTTTAGTTTGAAGACGTTTACATAGTCATCCGACTGGCTTTCTCAATTCAGAAGACTTGTACAAGAATCTGTGGCAATTATATACCCTGGAAAATCCCAATTAGCATATCACAGCCAAGTGTTAAGGGCGTGATTGGATAGTGGCTAGAGGTGTTATAGGAACGCCCAGAGTAAGCTGTCAAAACAGCATTGTACATGGCAGACAGTTGGTGTTGAAGCCCCCCCCCTATTTAGGTTTGGTTTCTTCATTTTCACATAAATGGCCTCCTCTTAACACCTCTCTTGAACCAGTCACGTTCCTTTGCCAATATGTTAACATTACAATCTTCAAAGGTGTGTCCTTTATCCTTAAGATGCAGGTACACGGCTGAGTCCGACCCGAGGAATTGGCTCTTCTGTGCTGGGCCATACTTTGATGCAGTTGCTTTTGGTCTCCCCCAATACAAATCAGAGCATTCTTCATGCACTGCACTGCGTATATGATGTCGCTTTTCTTGTGTTTGGGTATTGGGTCTTTCAGATGTACCAATTGCTGCCTCAGTGTGTTGTTTGGTTTAAAGCAGACAGGGATACTGTGTTTTTTGAAAATTCTCTTAATTTCTCGGAGACACCCTGCTACATATGGGATGACCATGTTCTTCTCTTGTCTTGCTTTTCCCCTTTACTGTTGGTATTCATGTTCTTTTCTTTCCTTCTACTTTCTTTGACAAAGGCCAGTCTGGATATCCACAAGTTTAAGGGCTCCTCTGAGATGTTTCATTCTTTAGCCTTCGCATGGTGCTAGTGGGGATGTTCTCAGCTCTGTGTTGCAGGGTTCTGATGACACCCAGCTTGTGATCTAAAGGGTGGTGGGAGTCAAACATCAAATACTGATCTGTGTGTGTTGGTTTTCTGTAAACCTCTACTTCCAGTTTACCATTTTCCTTAACTTCTACCAAGCAGTCCAAGAAAGCCAGTTTGTTGTTTTGTACCTCTTCCCTTGTAAATTTGATGTTTTGGTCTACCGCATTGATGTGTTCTGTGAAAGCTTGTACTTCCTTCTGGCGGATTTTAACCCAGGTGTCATCCACATATCTGTACCAATGGCTGGGTGCTATGCCCTTAAAGGTATTAAGCGCCTGTTTTTCTACCTCCTCCATGTAAAGGTTGGCCACAATAGGTGAAACTGGAGATCCTATAGCACATCCGTGTTTTTACTTATAGAACTTATCCCTGTATTTGAAATAGGTGGTATTCAGGCACAAGTCCAGTAAGGAACACACCTGTTCTGGGTTGAGATCAGTTCTGCTGGGGGGCTTCGACACCAACTGTCTGCCATGTACAATGCTGTTTTGACACCTTACTCTGGGCGTTCCTATAACACCTCTTAGCCACTATCCAATAACGCCCTTAACACTTGGCTGTGATATGCTAATTGGGATTTTCCAGGGTACATAATTGCCACAGATTCTTGTACAAGTCATTCTGAATTGAGAAAGCCAGTCGGATGACTAGCGAAACGTCTTCAAGAACTAAACTTCAAGTCCAGTTGATCTAATTGAATACAACAGATATACCATGACCTGGATGAATGAGAACCTTCACAAGCATATTTCCCCAAAACAATACAGAATCAGGAGAATGGTATCTATTGTTATGATTCTGTATTGTTCCTAGGCTTTAGTTGCCCTTTAAATGGACAGCAGAATTCCCATACAGCAGTCCCATACGGTGATAGCCATACTGGATTTAGCTATTACTGTATAGGAATTCTGCTGTAAACAACAATACAGAATCAGAAGGCAGTTGTGGTCATGATTTCAATATGTAAAGTTTATTCAGAATCCGGTTTTGTCTATTTGTGAGGGAGTTATCCAGCTACACTCCTATACACCACCACCAGGGGACAATACAACGGAAGTGAAGACTGTTATTTTATATATACACACACACACACACACACACACAGAGGTGAGAATTTCTTTATATAATTGTAGATATTTATTTACTTACCAGTCGTTTTCTACGAGCCAAGGGATTGTCTGAAGAAGTTTCTTGAGGAGATTCAATGTCAGACATTCTGTCTGTGGACAAATATGCGATAATTGTCATAGAGGTCCAGAAAAAGGCACTCCTATAATTGATAAGCCTACCTTACACACACGCGTGTGACTGTGACATATATTGTATATAAGCTCTAAGCAGTATGTACAGCAGAATCAGTACCTCCATTTGCATTATCGCAATGTGTTGTTACCATATAGTGATAGAAAATGTCACCCTAACATCGATAAAATTAAAGGGCATGTCCACCACTTTTTCAAAATTTGCTGTAGTGTAGGGCTCCCTCTCCCACCCCTATCCGCTCTATTAGCTTGTAAAAAACCTCTCCCGATCACTACTTACACAGACTCCTTCCCTCGCCGTTCACACACAGCCCTCTGCTTGCATGAAACTGCAAGCAGGGGCTGGACTGGCACCCGTGTCCAGGGGGCTGGACTGGCAGCCAGTAGGTGGGGGGGAGTGATAGCCTTTAATACTAATCCAATGCAAGGTCAGGGAGACAACCTTCCATAGAAAATGCAACCAAGCAGGGAGTGTCAGCCCAGATAAATGACCCAAGGTAATTAGTTAGGACCTTCCATATTGGGGTTACCTTGACGTGGTTGGAAGGCTTTTCACTTTTATGCATAAAATTGTAACTAAAAATCCCCATGTTTTTACTGTTTGCACTAGCATAGATATTATGATATATGGGGCCCAGGAATGTGCATTGATCATCTCTTTTCTTGTTTGTTCCCCTGGCGGCAGCTGGCACCCTTCCCAGCAGACCCTCTCAGCTCCTTCCCGTATGCCCATGGGGGGAAGGGAGGGGCCCACAGGGGGGGGACCGACCAGTAGGGGCACTAACAAGGGACTTTTAAGGATTAAGGGGTCCCACAGCACCTTCCCATCACTTATAAGTACCTTTGCGGCCCATGAAAGGGCCCTTGCGGCCCTGAAAAGGGCCATTTGGGGATTAAGGGGTCTGCATCTTGAACCGGGACCCCCCTCTTCGTCACTTAGAAGTGCCCTTGTGGCCCTTACAAGGGCCCTTTGAGGACAAAGGGATACCACAGCTCGTACCAGGATCCCCTTTCCCCGGCACTTACTAGTGCCCTTGCGGCACTGATAAGTGACTATGTTGGGGGTCCTGCAGCTCGAAACAGGACTCCTATTGGCTCTTAGAGGAGCCCTTAGGCAAGTCTTCTTTCTTCCCAGTCAATGACACCAACTCCACTGATGTTGCAAACACCAGGCTGTGTCACTGCAATTGCGAGTCTTCTTTCTCAGCAGGCAACACCAACTCTGCTGATATCGCCAATACCTGGCAGTGTCACTGCAGCCGCCAGTGACACCACTGGTACTGGCGACATCAACGTAGCCGATGTTGCCGACCTCCACTTTCTTCTGCTGTCAACTGTGATGACTTCTAAGGATTTGTACCTCTTTATATAGGTTTGCTGAAGGACTTTATCCAATTGCAATTGGTCAATATTTCAGTGCTTGCGATCACATGATTATACAGTAACCAATCATATTTCTGAAATATGATTGGTTACTGTATAATCATATGATCGCAAGCACCTGCTGTATGAGATATAGGCAAAATTATATCACAATGATACAGAAGTAAAAAGTGTGCATGTCTTGTCTGGCATATGCTTCTTGGAGGTATAGGGACCCTTTGTGCATCTTCATGTACATGAGGCTTCTCTTATCAGACAGTCTGCCCAACTGATGTACCATCGACACAGAAATTAATTTATGTAGTTTACGCAAGCTATACCTTATGGAATTATTTAGCTACATAATTTAATTTATTATCGTAGTTTATTTATTCCTATGGTTACCATTTTAGTTATGTGTTATTTTAGGTGGTATTAGGTAACCCCCCCATATCACCTATCATAGTTTAATGTTTATACCATTTGCAAAACAAATATAGAAAGATTAACACAATTACTCAAACAATCAAACTCATATAGTATAAACATACACACACTCTCAAATGCAAAAAAATCTTTAGCAAATACAAGCCAACACAAAAAATATCAAACACACATAAAAATGCTCGCAGACTCTAAAACTAAATAGACACTATCAAACACAATAATATTATTGAAATCTACACACCCTACATAACAGTACCATACTTTCATATGTATGTGCATAATTCCAGATGCAATTCTTCATAGACTTTCACACTTTTAGGAATATTTCTGAAAAAAAATTAAGAAAAAAAGATAATTCAAAGTTAGAAGTCGTCCCAAACCCACATAATGAGTAAAAAAATCAATTATAGAGAAAACATTCAACCAATCATTTATTTTGAACAGCTTTCTGTTTTTTAAACTAAACACCCCACAAACTCAGAAATAACCCCCTCAAACTGTATGTTTTTAAAACCTACATAGCTTCAGCTATTTGATGGTGTAATTCCTTTATACATACTGTATATGGAAAATTCTGCACCCAGTTCTTTTTAGAAATTAGCACTTTTTAGAAGATTTTCTGGAAAAAAGATTTAAATTTAGAAATCTTATACAAATCTTCAGAACAAATAAAAATTCCCACCTAAAATTGATAAATTAATAGACTGATAGATAAGCAAACAGCCTCCAATGGAGACAATAAATAATGTTGTGGCTATGTGTATACTCCATCTGGAAAGCAATTCCACAAAACGATATATCATTGGAATCTTTACACCTTCAGCTATTAAATATCTTCACTGCGTAAAGTGTGAAGATAAAAAGGTTTTTTTAGGTTAGAAATCTTCCCAAAGTTACATGATAAGTAGAAAAATCCAACTAAATATCAATCTCTCATGTGTTTGAATAAAACTGTATGCCACATGTGAGGGTGTGCACAGAGACATAGCCACCAACTAACCCCAAATGGGACCAAGACATAAGTCAGGGGAAAAAAAACAAAAAACTCTTTGTTTAGAATAGCTTTAAGTTTTTTTTAAAACTAATATAATTACTAATAAAAAGGCACACAAAGTTTTTTACTTGACTTTGGTGAATTGTACAATTATCATACCATTTTCGGGAATGTTTTTATTTGCCATTTACTACTGTTTTCTGTGGGTGGGGGTTTAAATTGACATTATTTTATATTATTGGTCATAATAACCTCTCTGAGACTCTCATCTTGGCAGTCCTGTCAGACTGGTTTATAACAATATGAGTCATTTGAAAAGATCTCAAAGGGCATTTAAATTCTGTTTATCTATTATTACTATACTGTTATGTAATGCCATTCCATACCCCGTGTAATGTCATTCCTTTATATCCTGTGTAATGTCATTCCTTTATATCCTGTGTAATGTCATTCCTTTATACCCTGTGTAATGTCATTCCTTTATATCCCTGTGTAACGTCATTATTTATATCCTGTGTAATGTCATTCCTTTATATCCCGTGTAATGTCATTCCTTTATACCCTGTGTAATGTCGTTCCTTTATATCCCGTGTAATGTCGTTCCTTTATATCCCGTGGGTGTCCATCTAATCTGACTGAGCTGGAGCTGTCCATCTAATCTGACGTAGCTTGAGCTGTCCATCTAATCTGACTGAGCTGGAGCTGTCCATCTAATCTGACTGAGCTGGAGCTGTCCATCTAATCTGACGTAGCTTGAGCTGTCCATCTAATCTGACTGAGCTGGACCCCAACTGCCCTGCCACCACCATCCCCAACTGCCCTGCCACCACCAGCCCCAACTGCCTCGCTACCACCGTCCCCAACTGCCCTGCCACCACCGTCCCCAACTGCCCTGCCACCACCATCCCCAACTGCCCTGCCACCACCATCCCCAACTGCCCTGCCACCACCGTCCCCAACTGCCCTGCCACCACCATCCCCAACTGCCCTGCCACCACC
>JAACNH010001328.1:0-68125 GCA_019447015.1 Hymenochirus boettgeri
TGTATAGAACATTACACTAAATCACACTATGGATCAATCCCAACACAATGTGCAGTGTGTATAGCCCTTACACTAAATCACACTATGTATCAATCCAACACAATGTGCAAGTGTGTATAGCACCTTACACTAAATCACACTATGGTATCAATCCAACACAATGTGCAGTGTGTATAGCACCTTACACTACACACACTATGGTATCAATCCAACACAATGTGCAGTGTGTATAGCACCTTACACTAAATCACACTATGTTATCAATCCACAACACAGTGTGCAGTGTGTATAGCACCTTACACTAAATCACACTATGGTATCAATCCAACACAATGTGCAGTGTGTTATAGCGCCTTACACTAAATCACACTATTGTATCATCCAACCACAATGTGGCAGCGTGTATAGCACCCTTACACTAAATCACACTATGTTATCAATCCAACACAATGTGCAGTGTGTATAGCACCTTACAATAAATCAACTATGGTATCAATCCAACACAATGTGCAGGTGTATGCACCTTACACTAATCACACTATGTTATCAATCCAACACAATGTGCAGTGTGTATAGCACCTTACACAAATCACCTATGGTATCACATCCAACACAAGTGCAGTGTGGATGCACACTTACACTAAATCACACTATGGTATCAATCCAAACAATGTGCAGTGTGTATAGCACCTTACACTAAATCACACTATGGATCAATCCAACACAATGTGCAGCGTTGTAGCACCTACACTAAATCACACTATGTTATCAATCCAACACATGTTGCAGCGTGTATAGCACCTTACACTAAATCACACTATGTGTATCAATCCAACACAATGTGCAGTCAGGTGTATAGCACCTTACACTAAATCACACTATGTTATCAATCCAACACAATGTGCAGTGTGTATAGCACCTTACACTAAATCACACTATTTATCAATCCAACACAATGTGCCAGTGTGTATAGCACCTTACACTAAATCACACTAGTTATCAATCCAACACAAGTGCAGTGGTGTATAGCACCTTCATAAATCCACACTATGGTATCAATCCAAATAATGTGCAGTGTGATAGCAACTTACACTAAATCACACCATGTATCAACCAAACACAATGTGCAGTGTGTATAGCACCTTACACTGAATCACACTATGGTATCAATCCACACAATGTGCAGCGTGTATAGCACCTTACACTGAATCACACTATGGTACAATCCAACACAAGTGCAGCGTGTATAGCACCTTACACTAAATCACACTATGTATCAATCCAACACAATGTGCAGTGTGTATAGCACCTTACACTGAATCACACTATGGTATCAATCCACACACAATGTGGCAGCGTGTATAGCACCTTACACTAAATCACACTATGGTATCAATCCAACACAATGTGCAGTGTGTATAGCACCTTACACTAAATCACACTATGGTATCAATCCAACACAATGTGCAGTGGTGTATAGCACCTACACTAAATCACACTATGGTATCAATCCAACATAATGTGCAGTGTGTATAGCACCTTACACTAAATCACACTATGGTATCAATCCAACACCAATGTGCAGTGTGTATAGCACCTTACACTAAATCACACTATGTTATCAATCCAACACAATGTGCAGTGTGGTAGCACCTTACACTAAATCACAATGGTATCAATCCAACATAATGTGCAGTGTGTATAGCACCTTACACTAAATCACACTATGTTATCAATCCAACACAATGTGCAGTGTGTATAGCACCTTACAAAATCACACTATGTATCAATCCAACACAATGTGCAGTGTGTATAGCACCTTACACTAAATCACACTATGGTATCAATCCAAACAATGGCAGTGTGTATAGCACCTTACACTAAATCACACTATGGTATCATCCAACACAATGTGCAGCGTGTATAGCGCCTTACACTAAATCACACTATGTATCAATCCAACACAATGTGCAGTGTGTATAGCACCTTACACTAAATCACACTATGTTATCAATCCAACACAATGTGCAGTGTGTATAGCACCTTACACTAAATCACACTATGGTATCAATCCAACACATGTGCAGCGTTGTATAGCACTTACACTAAATCACACTATGGTATCAATCCAACACCAATGTGCAGTGTGATAGCACCTTACACTAAATCACACAATGTTATCAACCAACCACAATGTGCAAGGTGTAAGCACCTTACACTAAATCACACTATGTTATCAATCCAACACAATGTGCAGTGTGTATAGTCACCTTACATTAAATCACACTATGTATCAATCCAACACAATGTGCAGTGTGTATAGCACCTACACTAAATCACACTATGTTATCAATCCAACACAATGTGCAGTGTGTATAGCACCTTACACTAAATCACACTATGTTATCAATCCAACACAATGTGCAGTGTGTATAGCACCTTACACTAAATCACCCTATGGTATCAATCCAACACAATGTGCAGCGTGTATAGCAGCCTTACACTAAATCACACTATGGTATCAATCCAACACAATGTGCAGTGTGTATAGCACCTTACACTAAATCACACTATGTTATCAATCCAACACAATGTGCAGTGTGTATAGCACCTTACACTAAATCACACTATGTTATCAATCCAACACAATGTGCAGTGTGTATAGCACCTTACACTAAGTCACACTATGTTATCAATCCAACACAATGTGCAGTGTGTATAGCCACCTTACACACAATCACCACTATGGTATCAATCCAACACAATGTGCAGTGTGTATAGCACTTACACTAAATCACACTATGGTATCAATCCAACACAATGTGCAGTGTGTATAGCGCCTTACACTAAATCCACACTATGGTATCAATCCAACACAATGTGCAGTGTGTATAGCACCTTACACTAAATCACACTATGGTATCAATCCAACACAATGTGCAGTGTGTATAGCGCTTACACTAAATCACACTATGTTATCAATCCAACACAATGTGCAGCTGTGTATGCACCCTTACACTACATCACACTATGGTATCAATCCAACACAATGTGCAGCGTGTATAGCACCTTACACTACATCACACCATTGTTATCAATCCACACACATGTGCAGCGTGTATAGCACCTTACACTAAATCACACTATGGTATCAATCAACACAATGTGCAGCGTGTATAGCGCCTTACACTAAATCACACTATGGTATCAATCCAACACAATGTGCAGTGTGTATAGCGCCTTACACTAAATCACACTATGTTATCAATCCAACACAATGTGCAGCGTGTATAGCGCCTTACACAAATCCACTATGGGATAATCCAAACAATGTGCAGTGTATAGCACCTTAACTAAATCACACTATGTTATCAATCCAACACAATGTGCAGTGTGATAGCACTTACACTAAATCACAACTATGTATCAATCCAACACAATGTGCAGTGTGTATAGCACCTTACACTAAATCACACTATGTTATCAATCCAACACAATGTGCAGTGTGTATAGCACCTTACACTAAATCACACTGTTATCAATCCAACACAATGGCAGGTGTATAGCACCTTACACTAAATCACACTATGTTATCAATCCAACACAATGTGCAGTGTGTATAGCACCTTACACTAAATCACACTATGTTATCAATCAACACAAGTGGCAGTGTGTATAGCACCTTACACTACATCACCCTATGGTATCAATCCAAACACATGTGCAGTGTGTATAGCCCTTACACTAAATCACCTATGGTATCAATCCAACACAATGTGCAGTGGGTATAGCACCTTACATAAATCACCATATGTATCAATCCACACAATGTGCAGGTGGTATAGCACCTTACACTAAATCACACTATGTTATCAATCCAACACAATGTGCAGGTGTATAGCACCTTACACTAAATCACACTATGTTATCAATCCAACACAATGTGCAGTGTGTATAGCACCTTACACTAAATCACACTATGTTATCAATCCAACACAATGTGCAGCGTGTATAGCACCTTACACTAAATCACACTATGTTATCAATCCAACACAATGTGCAGGTGTATAGCACCTTACACTAAATCACCCTATGGTATCAATCCAACACAATGTGCAGGTGTATAGGCCCTACACTAAATCACACTATGGTATCAATCCAACACAATGTGCAGGTGTATAGCACCTTACACTAAATCACACTATGTTATCAATCCAACACAATGTGCAGTGGTGTATAGCACCTTACACTAAATCACACTATGTATCAATCAACACAAGTGCAGTGTGTATAGCACCTTACACTAAATCACACTATGTTATCAATCCAACACAATGTGCAGTGTGTATAGCACCTTACACTACATCACACTATGTTATCAATCCAACACAATGTGCAGTGTGTACAGCACCTTACACTACATCACACTATGTTATCAATCCAACACAATGTGCAGTGTGTACAGCACCTTACACTAAATCACACTATGTTATCAATCCAACACAATGTGCAGTGTGTATAGCACCTTACACTAAATCACACTATGTTATCAATCCAACACAATGTGCAGTGTGTATAGCACCTTACACTAAATCACACTATGTTATCAATCCAACACAATGTGCAGTGTGTACAGCACCTTACACTAAATCACACTATGGTATCAATCCAACACAATGTGCAGTGTGTATAGCACCTTACACTAAATCACACTGTTATCAATCCAACACAATGTGCAGTGTGTATAGCACCTTACACTAAATCACACTATGTTATCAATCCAACACCAATGTGCAGTGTGTATAACACCTTACACTAAATCACACTATGTTATCAATCCAAACACAATGTGCAGTGTGTATACACACTTACCACTAATCACACTATGTTATCAATCCAAACACAATGTGCAGTGTGTATGCACCTTACACTAAATCCACTATGTTATCAATCCAACACAATGTGCAGTGTGTATGCACCTTACACTAAATCACACTATGTTATCAATCCAACACAATGTGCAGTGTGTATAGCACCTTACACTAAATCACACTATGTTATCAATCCAACACAATGTGCAGTGTGTATAGCACCTTACACTAAATCACACTGTTATCAATCCAACACAACGTGCAGTGTGTATAGCACCTTACACTAAATCACACTATGTTATCAATCCAACACAATGTGCAGTGTGTATAGCGCCTTACACTAAATCACACTATGTTATCAATCCAAACACAATGTGCAGTGTGTTATAGCACCTTACACTAAATCACACTATGTTATCAATCCAACACAATGTGCAGGTGTATAGCACCTACACATAAATCACACTATGTTATCAATCCAACACAATGTGCAGTGTGTAAGCACCTACACTACATCACACTATGGTATACAATCCAAACACATGTGCAGTGTGTATAGCACCTTACACTACATCAACACTATGTTATCAATCCAACACAATGTGCAGTGTGTATAGCACCTTACACTACATCACACTAGTTATCAATCCAACACATGTGCAGTGTGTACAGCACCTTACACTACATCACACTATGTTATCAATCCAAACACAATGTGCAGTGTGTATAGCACCTTACACTAAATTCACCTATGGTATCAATCCAAAACACAATGTGCAGTGTGATAGCACCTTACACTAAATCACACTATGGTATCAATCCAATACAGTGTGCAGTGTGTATAGCACCTTACACTAAAATCACCACTATGTTATCAATCCAAACACAATGTGCAGTGTGTATAGCACCTTACAATAAATCACACTATTTATCAATCCAACACAATGTGCAGCGTGTATAGCACTACACTAAATCACCACTATGGTATCAATCCAACACAATGTGCAGTGTGTATAGCACCTTACACTAAATCACACTATGTATCAATCCAACACAATGTGCAGTGTGTATAGCACCTTACACTAAATCACACTATGTTATCAATCCACACACAATGTGCAGTGTTACAGCACCTACACTACATCCACACTATGGTATCAATCCAACACAATGTGCAGTGTGTATAGCACCTTACACTAACATCACACTATGTTATCAATCCAACACAATGTGCCGTGTGTATAGCACCTTACACTACATCACACTATGTTATCAATCCAAACACAATGTGCAGTGTGTACAGCACCTTACACTAAATCACACTATGGTATCAATCCAACACAATGTGCAGTGTGTATAGCGCTTACACTAAATCACACATGGTATCAATCCAACACAATGTGCAGTGGTATAGCACCTTACACTAAATCACACTATGGTATCAATCCAACACAATGTGCAGCGTGTATAGCGCCTTACATCAATCCAACACAATGTGCAGTGTGTATAGCGCCTTACACTAAATCACACTATGTTATCAATCCAACACAATGTGCAGTGTGTATAGCACCTACACTAAATCACACTATGTTATCAATCCAACACAATGTGCAGTGTGTATAGCACCTTACACTAAATCACACTATGGTATCAATCCAACACAATGTGCAGTGTGTATAGCACCTTACACTAAATCACACTATGGTATCAATCCAACACAATGTGCAGTGTGTATAGCACCTTACACTAAATCACACTATGGTATCAATCCAACACAATGTGCAGCGTGTATAGCACCTTACACTAAATCACACTATGGTATCAATCCAACACAATGTGCAGCGTGTATAGCACCTTACACTACTCACACTATGTTATCAATCCAACACAATGTGCAGTGTGTATAGCACCTTAACATACATCACACTATGTTATCAATCCAACACAATGTGCAGTGTGTATAGCACCTTACACTAAATCACACTATGGTATCAATCCAACACAATGTGCAGTGTGTATAGCACCTTACACTAAATCACACTATGTTATCAATCCAACACAATGTGCAGCGTGTATAGCACCTACACTACATCACACTATGGTATCAATCCAACACAATGTGCAGTGTGTATAGCACCTTACACTAAATCACACTATGGTATCAATCCAACACAATGTGCAGTGTGTATAGCACCTTACACTAAATCACACTATGGTATCAATCCAACACAATGTGCAGCGTGTATAGCACCTTACACTAAATCACACTATGGTATCAATCCAACACAATGTGCAGTGTGTATAGCGCCTTACACTACATCACACTATGTTATCAATCCAACACAATGTGCAGTGTGTATAGCACCTTACACTACATCACACTATGGTATCAATCCAACACAATGTGCAGTGTGTATAGCACCTTACACTAAATCACACTATGTTATCAATCCAACACAATGTGCAGTGTGTATAGCACCTTACATACATCACATATGTATCAATCCAACACAATGTGCAGCGTGTATAGCACCTTACACTACATCACACTATGGTATCAATCCAACACAATGTGCAGTGTGTATAGCACCTTACACTACATCACACTATGGTATCAATCCAACACAATGTGCAGCGTGTATAGCACCTTACACTAAATCACACTATGTTATCAATCCAACACAATGTGCAGTGTGTATAGCACCTTACACTACATCACACTATGGTATCAATCCAACACAATGTGCAGTGTGTATAGCACCTTACACTACACACACTATGGTATCAATCCAACACAATGTGCAGTGTGTATAGCACCTTACACTAAATCACACTATGTTATCAATCCAACACAATGTGCAGTGTGTTATAGCACCTTACACTAAATCACACTATGGTATCAATCCAACACAATGTGCAGTGTGTATAGCACCTTACACTACATCACACTATGGTATCAATCCAACACAATGTGCAGCGTGTATAGCACCTTACACTAAATCACACTATGTTATCAATCCAACACAATGTGCAGCGTGTATAGCGCCTTACACTAAATCACCACTATGTTATCAATCCAACACAATGTGCAGCGTGTATAGCGCCTTACACTAAATCACACTATGTTATCAATCCACAACAATGTGCAGCGTGTATAGCACCTACACTAAATCACACTATGTTATCAATCCAACACATGTGCAGTGTGTATAGCACCTTACACTAAATCACACTATGTTATCAATCCAACACAATGTGCAGTGTGTATAGCACCTTACACTAAATCACACTATGGTATCAATCCAACACAATGTGCAGTGTGTATAGCACCTTACACTAAATCACACTATGTTATCAATCCAACACAATGTGCAGTGTGTATAGCACCTTACACTAAATCACACTATGTTATCAATCCAACACAATGTGCAGTGTGTATAGCACCTTACACTAAATCACACTATGTTATCAATCCAAAACAATGTGCAGCGTGTATAGCACCTTATACTAAATCACACTATGGTATCAATCCCACACAATGTGCAGTGTGTATAGCACCTTACACTAAATCACACTATGTTATCAATCCAACACAATGTGCAGTGTGTATAGCACCTTACACTAAATCACACTAAGGTATCAATCCAACCACAATGTGCAGCGTGTATAGCACCTTATACTAAATCACACTATGGTATCAATCCCACACAATGTGCAGTGTGTATAGCACCTTACACTACATCACACTAAGGTATCAATCCAACACAATGTGCAGTGTGTATAGCACCTTACACTAAATCACACTATGTTATCAATCCAACACAATGTGCAGTGTGTATAGCACCTTACACTAAATCACACTAAGGTATCAATCCAACACAATGTGCAGTGTGTATAGCACCTTACACTAAATCACACTATGTTATCAATCCAACACAATGTGCAGTGTGTATAGCACCTTACACTACATCACACCATGGTATTAATCCAACACAATGTGCAGCGTGTATAGCACCTTACACTAAATCACACTATGGTATCAATCCAACACAATGTGCAGTGTGTATAGCACCTTACACTACATCACACCATGGTATTAATCCAACACAATGTGCAGCGTGTATAGCACCTTACACTAAATCACACTATGGTATCAATCCAACACAATGTGCAGTGTGTATAGCACCTTACACTAAATCACACTATGTTATCAATCCAACACAATGTGCAGTGTGTATAGCACCTTACACTAAATCACACTATGGTATAATCCAACACAATGTGCAGCGTGTATAGCACCTTACACTAAATCACACTATGTTATCAATCCAACACAATGTGCAGTGTGTATAGCACCTTACACTACATCACACCATGGTATTAATTCAACACAATGTGCAGCGTGTATAGCACCTTACACCAAACTACACACTATGGTATCAATCCAACACAATGTGCAGTGTGTATAGCACCTTACACTAAATCACACTATGGTATCAATCCAACACAATGTGCAGCGTGTATAGCACCTTACACTAAATCACACTATGGTATCAATCCAACACAATGTGGCAGTGTGTATAGCACCTTACACTAAATCACACTATGGCAGTATAAAGGGCAAATAGATCTACATGCAAAAGCTCCCAGCCTCTTACTGTGTTTATTGGGTAAATATTGAGTTATTAACAGATCTAATGTCCTTAGAATGTTATACAGGATGGCATTGTGGGTAGGAATACAGATGGCTATGTACAACTTTAACTCTTGTAGTGCCCGGGTAGGTATTACAGAGATCGCTGGGTAATGTAGTTAGAATGTTATACAGGGTGGCATTGTGGGTAGGAATACAGACAGCCATGTACAACTTTAACTCTTGTAGCGCCCGGGTAGGTATTACAGAGATCGCTGGGTAATGTAGTTAGAATGTTATACAGGGTGGCATTGTGGGTAGGAATACAAGACAGCTATGTACAACTTTAACTCTTGTAGCGCTCCGGGTAGGTATTACAGAGTCGCTGGGTAATGTAGTTAGAATGTTATCAGGATGGCATTGTGGGTAGGAATACAGACAGCTATTTACAACTTTAACTCTTGTAGCGCCCGGGTAGGTGTTACAGAGATCGCTGGGTAATGTAGTTAGAATGTTATACAGGATGGCATTGTGGGTAGGAATACAGACAGCTATGTACAACTTTAACTCTTGTAGCGCCCGGGTAGGTATTACAGAGATCGCTGGGTAATGTAGTTAGAATGTTATACAGGATGGCATTGTGGGTAGGAATACAGACAGCTATTTACAACTTTAACTCTTGTAGCGCCCGGGTAGGTGTTACAGAGATCGCTGGGTAATAGTTAGAATGTTATACAGGACGACATTGTGGGAAGGAATACAGACGGCTATGTACAACTTTAACTCTTGTAGTGCCTGGGTAGGTATTACAGAGATCACTGGGTAATGTAGTTAGAATGTTATACAGGATGGCATTGTGGGTAGGAATACAGACAGCTATGTACAACTTTAACTCTTGTAGTGCCTGGGTAGGTATTACAGAGATCACGGTAATGTAGTTAGAATGTTATAACAGGATGGCATTGTGGGTAGGAATACAGACAGCTATGTACACTTTAACTCTTTGTAGCGCCGGGTAGGTATTACAGAGATCGCTGGTTAATGTAGTTAGAATGTTATACAGGATGGCATTGTGGGTAGGAATACAGACGGCCATGTACAACTTTAACTCTTGTAGTGCCCGGGTAGGTATTACAGAGATCGCTGGTTAATGTAGTTAGAATGTTATACAGGATGGCATTGTGGGTAGGAATACAGACGGCCATGTACAACTTTAACTCTTGTAGTGCCCGGGTAGGTATTACAGAGATCACTGGGTAATGTAGTTAGAATGTTATACAGTATGGCATTGTGGGTAGGAATACAGACAGCTATGTACAACTTTAACTCTTGTAGTGCCCGGGTAGGTATTACAGAGATCACTGGGTAATGTAGTTAGAATGTTATACAGGATGGCATTGTGGGTAGGAATACAGACAGCTATGTACAACTTTAACTCTTGTAGTGCCCGGGTAGGTGTTACAGAGATCACTGGGTAATGTAGTTAGAATGTTATACAGGACGACATTGTGGGAAGGAATACAGACGGCTATGTACAACTTTAACTCTTGTAGTGCCCGGGTAGGTGTTACAGAGATCACTGGGTAATGTAGTTAGAACGTTATACAAGATGGCATTGTGGGTAGGAATACAGACAGCCATGTACAACTTTAACTCTTGTAGTGCCCGGGTAGGTATTACAGAGATCGCTGGGTAATGTAGTTAGAATGTTATACAGGATGGCATTGTGGGTAGGAATACAGACAGCTATGTACAACTTTAACTCTTGTAGTGCCCGGGTAGGTATTACAGAGATCGCTGGGTAATGTAGTTAGAGTGTTATACAGGATGGCATTGTGGGTAGGAATACAGACAGCTATGTACAACTTTAACCCTTGTAGTGCCTGGGTAGATATTACAGAGATCGCTGGGTAATGTAGTTAGAATGTTATACAGGATGGCATTGTGGGTAGGAATACAGACAGCTATGTACAACTTTAACTCTTGTAGTGCCCGAATAGGTATTACAGAGATCGCGGGTAAAGTGTAGTTAGAATGTTATACAGGATGGCATTGTGGGAGGAATAACAGACAGCTATGTACAACTTTAACTCTTGTAGTGCAACGGGTAGGTGTGTTCAGAGATCGCTGGGTAATGTAGTTAGAATGTTATACAGGATGGCATTGTGGGTAGGAATACAGACAGCTATGTACAACTTTAACTCTTGTAGTGCCCGGGTAGGTATTGCAGAGATCGCTGGGTAATGTAGTTAGAATGTTATACAGGATGGCATTGTGGGTAGGAATACAGACAGCTATGTACAACTTTAACTCTTGTAGTGCCCGGTAGTATTACAGAGATCGCTGGGTAATGTAGTTAGAATGTTATACAGGATGGCATTGTGGGTAGGAATGCAAACAAGCTATGTACAACTTTAACTCTTGTAGTACCCGGGTAGGTACTACAGAGATCACTGGGTAATGTAGTTAGAATGTTATCAGTATGGCATTGTGGGTAGGAATACAGACAGCTATGTACAACTTTAACTCTTGTAGTCCCCGGGTAGGTTTGCAGAGATCACTGGGTAAAAAAGCAGTTAATGCTGGAGGTACTGAAAGGCAGGGGTTAAAGTTCTGACCTTGTTTTACTAGTAGAGGTCAGAGCCATTAAAGTAACAATCCCATAGAACAAAGTAACAAACTTCTATCTGCACCTGCACCTATGCATGAGACCAGAGCAAGTATCTGCATGGGAACAGATGACATGTGGTTTCATAAATCCTTCTGGCCAAACGATCTATGGGATGTGGATGATTCTAGTGATGATAACACATATCCCACCCTGTCTATTCGTCCTTCCTGGGAGGGTGGGCGAGGGGGTGTGGCTACACATGTGTGACATCATGATTTCACATGTGGGCGGGGCATATGCACTAGGGATGGGGGCAGGGTTAGGGGTTGTGGTGTTGGTTCGGGGGTGTGACACACATAAGACCACCCCAATCTCTCCGTTGCGGGAGATTGGGGTGGTCTCGTGGTTTCCCCGATTTGCAGGGGACTCCCGGAAGATCCCGGAGTAGTGGGATACCTGTTATAAGAACAATCTACAATTGGTGAGGGTCAGACAGAACTACAGCAGGTATGTGGACCTCCAGATGATTGACATTTAAAACTTCCAACCATTGTACAATGAAGGTTCAGTAGCAACCTACATATAATAAAAATTCCCTCTGCTGAAATCCTGCTGGGGTACATGTCTAAAGGTTTGTACACACGGGGGTGCCGACACAAGATGTGTACGAACGGCCATTTCGGGCAATAATCGGCCCGTGTATGGACACTTTATCACCTGAAAAGCCAGTTTGTTCGGAGATTGTTGCCCGATTCGCCGGGTGGAACTCCAAACGAGCGGCCGGTACGGACGATAAAGTGCCCATACACGGGCGATTATCGTCCGAAACGGCTTCGTACACATTGTGCGTCGCAGGTCGGCACGTGTGTACGAAACTTAGGTCATACACTAATAAAAGGAAGTGATTTAGTAATTGAAGGTGTTTAACCACTTATCGGACTAAAGAAGCCAATGGGACGGACCAGTAAAACATCTTCTATTACTAAACCAAACCAGGCTGAATTGATATATAATTAGATACGCCAGGCCGAAATCTCTCATTAAATGAACAATAGATTCAGTTTGATAGCAAATTCCAAAAGTCATTTCGCTGATCAGGAGAGTTAAAATGCTGTGTAATCTGACAGGTAGTCACAGCGAAAAGAAATGAATAAGTTTTGTCCAAATTACAGGGTCGCACAAAACCATTTATACAAGTATAAAGAATAAAGAATGTTTAATTAAATTATAGAGTATACAGTTACCAGGCACGTAAGATCAAACATTGCAACAGAATTAGAAACCAGTCACACAAAGCATAGAAATATGATCGCCAAATATAAAATCATTTTGCCATTACAGATAAACAGCCCTGACACAATGTTGGGCATTCATTCTTTTCAGTTACATTGGAATCATTGTAGATATAAATTATAAAATAAACAAAAAAAAACATTGTGACTGTCCTTGCATTTTTCCTGAATACTAAGCAATACCAGTTAAGGGTTTTACCAAAAAATGTTGTGTATCATTTTAGGATTAAACATCACAGAGCTGGTTCAATAATTAAAGTAATGTGAATGCCATATCAAAGAGACCTTATTATCCAATTAAATAGCAGAGGAAAGGTCTTGAATACCAGGTATTAAGAGTTAAATAACTACAATAACTTGTGTTACGAGCTTCAAAACTTTCAGGGTAGTAACATAAGCAAAGTCAACGGTCAAAAACATGAGAACATTAATAGGATTAAAAAAAAAAAAGATTTTAAACATTACAGGAATAGAACTATGACATCATCCAGACTTCACATTTAATTGATGGTATTATAAGAAATATCAGAATCTGGCCTATAACCATCTTATAAGTTGCATTTTACTTTAACTTAAAGAGACGTAACACAAAAAAACAGACACATATTCACCTCCGAAATAAAACCAGAATAAAACCTTTCCCACCCCACAAACCCAGAGAATGTTATAGTAACTGTTTCCCTAAAGCCCAGAAACACTGTATTATATACCCTTTCTCGCCGTACTTCTGTAAGCTCAGAGTGCAGAAATGGGAAGGTGAAGTCTCCAAACTGAAGTTTTCTGGCCTCCAGGAACCAAGGAGAGGTAAGTTACTTAACAAATCTCTAGGTTTTAGGGGGTGGGTAATTAAGTATGAAAGTTTATTCTGGGGGGTGGACATGCCCTTTAACGTGACTTGCTAGTGTATGGATTCTATGTCCAAACATAAACTGAATTGGTCCAATCCCCCCCCAAATACGTGGAACGTCCTCTCTTCCCAGCTATGAATTTAGGGAAAGGGAAACATTTTTTCATCCAATGATCATAGCGAGTGAACATTTATCTCATCACTTGAATGGTTTTAATGCCAGAGCTGGAAATGCAACATAAAATCCCCTTCCCTTTAACCTATGTATAGATATAAAAAGCCAATTACTAGCAAAGTCAATTTCAGTTTTAACTGGAATAGTGATTTCCACATCGGAAAATCCAAGTGCAGACTTGTCATTAAATTAAATATTTCCTATGAGTCTTCCACCTCACCTAAACAAACCAGAATTGGACCCGGTTCCTATCTGTGAACCTAATAGGTGTTTACAGGACAGATTCACATCCACTTGAGTTCTTCTCTCCATTGCTGTTACTCTGAATTGGCTCTTCTGGGATTTCTTCATCTTAGTCCTTTCACCCAAGTATACGAGAAGGAACTCCCAAAACCATTAGATTGCTGGTCCACCACAAGGCACTTTGATTGATTGAGAATAATAAACTACAGCCAGCACAGTCTGAGCACAGGCTTGGCTTGTTCCAGAGATATTGGTGTGTCAGAGGGCTGGTGACTTTGATTGCAGTCCTGTAACATACCCTATAGCAAAGCCAAAGATGCCCCCGAGAGTCATCATTCCCCAAAAGTGAAATACGGTCAGTTTGTCAAAGTTGACCAGGGTCCTGACTTCTCCGCAGATGAGCAGTAGAGGATGAACAGAAAACAGGCGTTAACGTTATTATAGTAAGTCAAACGCCAATTTCCATCGACTGCCGGGAGGACTTTTTTGGTGTAAATGGCATTCAGAGAGGACACACAGGCTAGCCAGGACTCGAAAAAGATTCCAGCCCAGGAGAGTGTCCCCTCTGCCCCCTCCTGGTCTATGCCAAGCCAGAAGCCTCCTGCAATAGAAAATAGATACGGTAAGTTATTCATAAATAATAATTATCAAATTGGTAAATATGCTGTACAAAAATAGATTCATCATAATACCGTTTTATTTATTTTTAACTTAAGAAGGAATTACATCTTACACAGATCTTAAAAAAAATGGGTCTCCGTTTAACCAATTAGAAGTTGTTAAAACTAGGAATTCTACAGACTGAGATGAATGAATGTAATATGAATGAATGAATCTAAATATATATATTAACATGAAGGATAGAAAATTTATTATGAATTCTAGTTTGAGTACTGATCTGTTGTAGCAAACACCACAATGGAGGAAAATATGGTATATTGGAAAACATAAGTTTGGGTAAAGAGTACCACATATTTGTCAGCTTGTAATCAAATTTTCCTCTTTC
Source organism: Hymenochirus boettgeri (assembly GCA_019447015.1). NCBI lineage: Eukaryota > Metazoa > Chordata > Amphibia > Anura > Pipidae > Hymenochirus > Hymenochirus boettgeri. The sequence continues at coordinate 15,679 of JAACNH010001328.1, forward strand.
CAGCAAAGGTAAACTAGATGGTCACTGGAGATGGCCGAAACCAACATAGTTTTGTTCAGTTTTCGGAATCCCGGATCTCGTGAAAATCCGAAGATCCGGAAAAGGAACAAAATTTTCGAAGATTTTTGAATGTAAGGAGGGCTATTTTCGAAAATATCTTTGAACGTTGAAAATACTACGTTCGGTAAACTCGAAAGTGGTCTCTGATCGTATTTTCGAGGATTTTCAAACGTTCAAAGATATTTTCGGGAAATTCTCGAAAATAGCTCGGTACATTGGAAAAATCTTCAAAAATTGTCCCGAAATCCAGAGCATCCGTCCCGTTCAGACGGATCTTTCGGATATCGGAACCGAGGGAATCGTGTCGGACCCGAATCCCATTTCTAATGGTCACCTGCTTGTGAAGTCAATTTGTAACTGTATTTTTCTTTAAAGGGTAGTTCCACTGCTAAACAGTTTTGCTATTCAGTTTCATTGAATAATAGGAGGGTAAGGAGCAGTGTCTTACCTCCGTTCTTTAATAAAACCTGAAGGGGAGGCAGGGAGAAGGTAAGGTACTTACACGATCGCTTGCTCCTCCACTATGTAGTTTGACAGGTCCTGATGGACTCTTTCTACTATGCGCATCGCACTTGCACATAGAATAGAGTCACCTGGACTTGTCAAAACTATGCTGCGGAGGAGCGAGCGATCGGGTAAGTACTTACCTTCTCTCCAGCCTCTTTCAGGTTTTATTGAAGAACAAGAGGTAAGACACAGCTCCTTTACCTCCTATTCTTAATAAAACTGAATAGCAAACTTATGTTTAGCAGTGGAGATACCTTGGAGCTCTTAACAATTAACAAATCACTAATCTGCTGCATAGCTGGTTGGATTTAGAAACCTCAGAAATCATTCCCTCTTCCCAGGGTGTGTCGAAAAAGTTGACAATTTACGTGAGATACGATATGGTATAATTGATATAGCGGTCTATGTCTGCTCTACTTGTACTTTGAAATGCTCAAAAGAAGTTATTGTGCGAAATAAAAAATGTTTCACTATGCTGCGTTTCTCATGCAAATTCAAAAGAAATTGAGTGGAGTATCACGTTTACTGTGCAAACATATCAGGGAGCCACCCACCCCTTCCTCAGGTATAACCAGTGAACATTCCCAACATACATATTACCCTCATAAACACCACCTAAAGTGGTGGTAACATTGTGATTGATGGGACAGAGTTCCAAAGGAGGATACCTAGCCCCCGTTATACAATGATAATAAAGTGCTAAAACAGTTCATGATGTAGCACTTTTTAGCACTTTATTATCATTGTATAACAGGGACCAGGGTAATAAAAATGATAACATTATTAAAGTTGTTTTAAGCATTTATTATACTACACACCTGTACTTGAAAACAAGCCTTACCTAAAAATAACACCACAGGAGAGCAATGCATACGTGGATGTAGTTTGTTTCAGGAGGATGTAAGAGAGGAAGAACATTGAAGACAGTACTAAGGCATCTGCCCACTGTATAGAAGGCCACTCCAAGGTATTTCAGACACAGGTTGTTAAAGGTGATCATACCAATAAAAACCACAGAGAGAGGCAAAACCGTTCTTAAAACTTTGAGATAAAGCGGATAGAAGGAACTCCGGACATGGGATGGAATGAATAGGTGAGAAGACTTAGGGATTTACAGAGGACCACGTGACCAAAACACGGTAGAACGTGACGAAGAGCGGTGCATCAAGCTTCAGTGATGGGCTGTCCAGCAGATATTTGTTGAGGAAGACCATGGTGATCGAGATAAACCAGTAAAGCATCACCACTAATGTAATCTTCACTGCCCTGGCCACGAAGACTCCCGGGTCACCTCTCTCTAGATCACCGTTTACACCCCCCATCAAAGCCATTTTGAGGATGCTCGAGCGTGTGAAGTTCCTGTTCATGGTGATTGAGGGAGACAAAAGTCAGGTCAGAACAAAAGGTCACAGACAGGAGAGCAAATGAAGTAAAGCAGAGGGGCAAAGGGTCGAACTTTAACCCCAAAGAAGGCGAGAAAAGCAGCAGTTTAGAAACATTCTATCTTCATAGCAAACTAAACAGAGCGAGAAATGCAACTGATAATAATAAAGATTGGCACTAGATTTACTACAATCCCTGTCATTTTAAAGGTAAAAATCTACAGTCTCCCACCCCAGTTGGTCCTATGGTTCCTTGGTAATCAAGAGGTCACTAAGCATTAGGTAGTGACCAGTAGGCAGCTCCACAGTCCCCCAGCAAGTGCTCCTTTATCCTAGATTTCTGGACAGGGTTAAGTTTTAAAGTTGTTCAACCTCATCAGGAAGCAGTAGAGCAGCTCCTACAGCTGACTGGAAAGATCATACAAGCAAGAGGGAGGGGGAGCAGCTCCAACTTCTAAAGAGTCAAGGAGGAGGGCACAGACGGAGCCGGACAAACAGCAAGAAACTCCCCAGTGATATTTCCAGTCCATCCCCCATCACTGCAACAGGAAATCCTCACAGTCCAAACAGCATCTCTGCTCTCTATTGTCTTCCGGGTACGTCACACTGTGTACACGTCACGTAGCCTGTCTCTTCCTAAATACGTCAACAGCCCGTCTCTTCCTAATATGTCATACTGTGCACACGTCACACAGCCCGTCTTCCTAATGTGTCTACTATGCACACGTCACACAGCCTGTCTTTTCCTAATATGTCTACTGTGCACGTCACGCAGCCCGTCTTTCCTAAATGTCATACTGTGCACACGTCACGCTCCCGTCTCTTCCCTATATGTCATACTGTGCACACGTCACGCAGCCCCTGTCTCTTCCTAATATGTCATTACTGTGCACACGTCACGCATCCCGTCTCTTCCTAATATGTCATACTGTGTACGTCACACACATCACGTCTTTCCGGTCGCACTCTGAACACGTCACGCAGCCCGTCGGAGAGGGGTGGATGGGATACCAGTATCTCCCCCATTATGGACAGCGGAGAAAGAAGACGACCTCCCCCCTCCTTTCCCTATGTGTTTGTTTTAAATAAAGCTTTGGGCCTTTGTTTACCTTCCCACGTGCCTCTTCCCCTCACACCATCGCTTTGGTAGTTATGTCATGTGCCCCAGCTCCCCACCACAATGTCTCCGCCCCAGCCCACCCCCACGATGTCTCACTCCTCCCCCAGCACCATCTAAGTGTATAGTGAGGCAAAGCAACCAGTAGCTCTCCAGATGTTTAAAAACTAAACTCCCAGCATTCCATAATTACAGAGTGGCTGTAGAGGAATTCGGGAATTTGTAGTTTCCCACATCTGGAGATCTACTGGTTGCCTATTGTAGAGATTCATTATATTGTAAATGTTGCAAACACACGGGTGTTGTGACTGTTTTATATTGTTAAAGATTAAATACAGAATATTTTAAACCAGTACTCACCTAGTTATAAAAACCACAACTCCCAGCATGCACTAACTGCATGGGGGATGCTGGGAGTTGTTTTTTAAAACACCTGCAGGGTAACGGGTTGCCACGTGTCCATAAAAGGCAGGGGCTGCAGGGTGTGTGTCGGGCCAACTGGATGGGGGTTAACCCTTTCCCTGCGATGGCAGTGATAAAAATCAGACCAGGTTTGTTAAAGGGCAAGTAAGGCTGGGCACACATAGCGTCGCGTACCGGTCGTCTGAAAACATCTTACCGTGTGCAGGATGGTGGAAATTTATCGTGTGTGTTAAATAGCGTAGTCCAATTGTGGCCACGCGGTGTGCTGCATTTTTTGCGCACTCGCATGTGTTGCAATTGCGCCAGTGCACCAGAAATGCGCACAATTTCCCGGAGAGCTCGGACGAGCTGTATTGAGGCTTCAGGCTATGGGCGTTCCATGACGGACGGGAATGCGCACAATCGGAACGTATGCTTCTGGGGGGAAAAATTACAATCTGTTAGCGCATAAGAATTGCAGCACAGTGCATGTCAGTGTGGGCGGGGACATCGCTTGCGTTGTGATCCATTTCGGATCACCTGCAATCACCATATTTATGTGGATCAATGTAGCAAGCTGTGCCATCCGTCATAGTGTGGCCTCGAATCGGAGGAACGGCTATCAGGTCCGTTAGTAAAATCACGCAGCCGACCAGTCTTGGTCCTGGCCGAGCGCTCGTTGCAGCAAGAACGACCGGGGACAAAATATAGCCCTTGTGTGTACCCAGCCTTACAGTTTACTTATAAATTAGAGGAATAAACTGCCAACCCGTGTCTCCTGTTACGTTACACTTATTCTTACACTATTTAAGGCTTTGTTCACACTATAGAGCGTGCACCTCAGATGATTGCAAGTCTAGACAGTGGGTGAGATTGAAATGTATATATGTATAGTTATAAAAAGTTGGGACAGTAGAGGCCCATGGGTAGGTAAAGTTGGTGACAGTAGAGGCCCATGAGTAAGTAGAAGTGGGGACGGTAGAGGCCCAGGGTTGGTAGTAGGGGACAGTAGAGGCCCATGGGTTGGTAGAAGTAGGGAGATAGTAGAGGCCCATGGGTAGGTGGAAGGTTGGGGACAGTAGAAGCCCATGGGTAGGTAGTTAGGGAGAGTAGAGCCCCATGGGTAGGTAGAATTTGGGACAGTAGAGGCCCTGGGTAGGTAGTAGGGAACAGTAGAGGCCCATGGGTAGTTATTAGGGGTCAGTAGATGCCCAGGGGTAGGTAGTAGGGGACAGTAGAGGCCCATGGGTAGGTATTAGGCGACAGTAGAGGCCCATGGGTAGGTATTAGGGGACAGTAGAGGGCCATGGGTAGGTATTAGGGGACAGTAGAGGCCCATGAGTAGGTAGTTAGGGACATATAAAAAGTACATGGACCCAGGGATATCCAATCTGTGTTCTACATTGTATGAAAAAACATAACTCCCAGCATTCCACTACAGAACTCACAATATCAGAAGGCATCCAGGGAATGCTGGGAGTTATAGTTTTTACACATTTGGATGCCTGCAAGTTGAAGACCCCTGCTATATATTAGAGATATGGTAGGTTTGTTCTATGAACATTTTTGAATAAAACATTAATTTTAACTTTAAGACTTTTTTTTAACTTCCCTGTACAAATTTAGGAATTAAAACTAAAAGCGGGTCGGGTCTGAAACTTGTGGGTCGGGGCGCGGGTCCAAAAGGGAATAGAAAAGTGGGTTGGGGGTCGGGTACGGATTTTCGGGTCGGGGAGGGGGCGGGTCTGGAAAAATTAGACCCGCGGGACTCCAAGCTGCGAAACCTAATTCTCTCCCTATCTTATAATTAATTGGCTGAAAAAGCCAAAATCCTGTTTTTTCTATTTCTTCTTCTTCCGTTTTATTCTTCCGCTTTTTTGGACTGTATCTCCTCCCATAGTTTTTGACCCAGAGACATGAAATTCGGTACAGACGTGCGGGGCATATAGGAGAAGTGTGCTATTACCTACCTAAGGAATCCGCGGAAGCGTTACGGCATTATCGGTGAATTCAGGATTTTTTTTTCCCATAGACTATAATGGTAACAATCCTCAAATGTGAATATTTCAAAACAGTTTGTTTCATGGTCATAAATACAAATGGTGATACCCCCACCCCCACACAGACACAGATCACCCACCTACTATCTACCTTCCATTCCCATGGAAGCCATACTTAAAGGGTAACATAGTCAAAAAACAAATTTTGATCAGTCATCAATAAAAGTTAGTTATATGGTCATACATGCAAAAACATATACACCCACCCCACAGGTAACCCACCTACTGACTACCCTTATTCCTTTGGCAGCCATACTTAAAGGGTAAATAAAGTAAAAAACAATTAAGATTTTTTCTTCAAAAAGATAGTTTTTGGTTGTAAACACAAACAAAAGACAAACACCCCTCAACCAGACCCAGGTACACATGTATACTGATCTACTTATCCTTAATGTGGCAGCCATACTTAAAAAAAAAAAATTTGATCAATAATCAAAAACGTTTGTTTTTAATTTCCAACCGAAACAGGTACATACACCAACTGAGGTATCCATTAATTCATGTGACAGCCATATTTAAACGGTAAGTAAACAATGTCCTCATCATTGGCATTATTGAGTTTTTAAAATCTGCAGCACAAAACACACACACATACCTTCAAAATAGGCGATCTTTCGAGACAAATTCAAAGTTTATACTTAAACTTTCCCTCTCTAGTTTATTTATTAGTGATGTTAAGGTTTACTACATTGACTGAAATGTTAATCATAATATAATATTGAGTAAACTTAACACAAAGGTTCCACTAGGAAAATACCAATGCCATCTTGGCTCTATGAAGTGTGTGGTGCCTCTGGCTCTATGAAAGTGGCGGTAGTGTGCCCTCTCTGGCTCTATGAAGTGGTGGTAGTGTGCCCTCTCTGGCTCTATGAAGTGGCTATGGTGCCCTCTCTGGCTCTATGAAGTGGTGGTAGTGTGCCCTCTCTGGCTCTATGAAGTGGCTATGGTGCCTCTCTGGCTCTATGAAGTGGCTGTGGTAGTGTGCCCTCTCTGGCTCTATGAAGGGTGGTGGTAGTGTGCCCTCTCTGGCTCTATGAAGTGGCGGTAGTGTGCCCTCTCTGGCTCTATGAAGTGGCGGTAGTGTGCCCTCTCTCTCTAATTGCTAGCTCTTGGACATATTACATACAGTCTGGGTCATTAAGTACAGTGCTATTGGTTATATTACCCGGTATAGACCGGTACACTGATTGCTAGCTCTTGGACATATTACATACAGTCTGGGTCATTAAGTACAGTGCTATTGGTATATATATTACCCGGTATAGAACGGTACACTGATTGCTAGCTCTTGGACATATTACATACAGTCTGGGTCATTAAGTACAGTGCTATTGGTATATATATTAACCGGTGTAGACCAGTACACTGATTGCTAGCTCTTGGACATATTACATACAGTCTGGGTCATAAGTACAGTGCTATTGGTTATATTACCCGGTAGTATAGAGCGGTGGTACACTGATGTAGCTCTTGTACATATTACATACAGTCTGGGTCATTAAGTACAGTGCTATTGGTTATTATATTACCGGTATAGACCGGTACACTGATTGCTAGCTCTGGACCTATTACATACAGTCATGGTCATTAAGTACATTGCTATTGGTTATATATATTACCCGCTATAGACGGTTACACTGATTACTAGCTCTTGGACATTTACATACAGTCTGGGTATTAAGTACAGTGCTATTGGTTATATATATTACCCGGTATAGACGGTACACTGTGCTAGCTCTTGGACATATTACATACAGTCTGGGTCATTTAAGTACAGTGCTATTGGTTATATATTTTACCCGGTATAGACCGGTACACGATTGCTAGCTCTGTACATATTACATACAGTCTGGGTCATTAAGTACAGTGCTATTGGTTATATATATTACCCGGTATAGACCGGTACACCGATTGCTAGCTCTTGGACATATTACTACAGTCTGGGTCATTAAGTACAGTGCTATTGGTTATATTACCCGGTATAGACCGGTACACTGATTGCTAGCTCTTGGACATATTACATACAGTCTGGGTCATTAAGTACAGTGCTATTGGTTATATATATTACCCGGTATAGACCGGTACACCGATTGCTAGCTCTTGGACATATTACATACAGTCTGGGTCATTAAGTACAGTGCTATTGGTAATATAATTACCCGGTATAGACCGGTACACGATTGCTAGCTCTTGTACATATTACATACAGTCGGGTCATTAAGTACAGTGCTATTGGTTATATATATTACCCGGTATAGGACGGTACACGATGCTAGCTCTTGGACATATTACATACAGTCTGGGTCATTAAGTACACTGCTATTGGTTATTTATATTACCCGGTATAGACCGGTACACCGATTGCTAGCTCTTGGACATGTTACATACAGTCTGGGTCATTAAGTACAGTGCTATTGGTTATTTATATTACCCGGTATAGACCGGTACACCGATTGCTAGCTCTTGGACATATTACAGACAGTCTGGGTCATTAAGTACAGTGCTATTGGTTATTTATATTACCCGGTATAGACCGGTACACCGATTGTAGCTCTTGGACATATACATACAGTCTGGGTCATTAAGTACAGTGCTATTGGTTATATATATTACCCGGTATAGACCGGTACACCGATTGCAGCTCTTGGACATATTACAGACAGTCTGGGTCTTTAAGTACAGTGCTATTGGTTATTAATTTACCCGGTATAGACCGGTACACGATTGCTAGCTCTTGGACATATTACAGACGTCTGGTCATTAAGTACAGTGCTATTGGTTATTTATATAACCCGGTATAGACCGGTACACCGATTGCTAGCTCGTACATATACATACAGTCTGGGTCATTAAGTACAGTGCTATTGGTTATATTACCCGGTATAGACCGGTACACTGATTGCTAGCTCTTGGACATATTACATACAGTCTGGGTCATTAAGTACAGTGCTATTGGTTATTTATATTACCCGGTATAGACCGGTAGACTGATTGCTAGCTCTTGGACATATTACATACAGTCTGTGTCATTAAGTACAGTGCTATTGGTTATATATATTACCCGGTATAGACCGGTACACCGATTGCTAGCTCTTGGACATATTACATACAGTATGGGTCATTAAGTACAGTGCTATTGGTTATATATAAAACCCGGAATAGACCGGTACACTGATTGCTAGCTCTTGGACATATTACATACAGTCTGGGTCATTAAGTACAGTGCTATTGGTTATATATATTACCCGGTATAGAACGGTACACTGATTGTAGCTCTTGGACATATTACATACAGTCTGGGTCATTAAGTACAGTGCTATTGGTTATATATATTACCCGGAATAGACCGGTACACTGATTGCTAGCTCTTGGACATATTACATACAGTCTGGGTCATTAAGTACAGTGCTATTGGTTATATATATTACACGGAATAGACCGGTACACTGATTGCTAGCTCTTGGACATATTACATATAACATACATGGTTTGATTTTAAAATGTAACAGGTTTAAAAATACGCGTAAGGCGGGTTCTTTTTACATGTTTGTATCTATATGGCGTAAGGCGCCCGTATAAAGTTTGTATGTTTTACCTAAGAAGTGAGTACCGGTGTGCGCCGCGATTGCATTCTCCATAGCTAACACGTGTTGATCGGAACCAGCGAAGGGTTCGGGGCAAGCAGCACCCGGACCACCAACGGGAAGGGGTGAGTAAGAATTCTTACCTGAGCCATAGAAGTGACTAAGTATCATTGATTGGAATAAATCCCCAGCGAGAGGCACAGGGTTTGTTACACCTGTGCCTGCAGTAACATAAAGTAAGTCTTACAATGGTTACTGCTTGTTTTAAGTGGATTCAGGCTCATACAAAGTATACTATTTGATATTCAAGGTTTTAAAAAAGATTTAGATGTAACTTTCTAATATCTAACTGTACTCAGTCGTTTATTTCTATAGTTCCAATAGATATTTACAATAATAATTTTTCTACTAATGCTAATTAATTTATTTTACCAGTTAAAATTGTATCTTTGCTTTCCCATGATAATGTTTACTGACCTATTATTCCAACATTACTAATAATATAAACTAGAAACACTGTTCATTATCTGGCCCTTGTTATTTACTGTGATGGGGTAAAGCTGTTACCATGGTAACGATGATGTCATAGCTGTCCAGCTCTTATATTAATAAGGGGTGGAGCTAAACAGAAATCAGTCGCACAGTTAACTTTGAAGAGTTGAGACAAATCTTTACGCTCAGTAAGTATTTTAAATTGGAGGTTTGATTTTTCAATGTAACAAGTTTAAAATTAGATTTAGATGTACTTTCTAATATCTAACTGTATCAGTTATATATTTCTATAATTCCAATAGATATTATAATTTATAATAATTTTCTACTAATGCTAATTAATTTATATTACCAGTTAGAATGTGTCTTTGCTTCCCATGATAATGTTTACTGACCTATTATTCCAACATTACTAATAATATAACTAGAACACTGTTCATTATATTGGGCCTTGTTATTTACGTGATGGGGGGTAAAGCTGTTACCATGGTAACAATGATATCATAGCTGGCCAGCTGTTATATTATAAGGGGCGGGGCTAATCAGAAATCAGTCGCACAGTTGATGCTTTGAAGAGTAAAGACCATTTTTTTTACGCTCAGTAAGTATTTTAAATTGGAGGTTTGATTTTTAATGTAACAAGTTTAAAATTAGATTTCAATGTAATTATCTAATATCTATTAAACCGCCACTGTAAATATCTATTAGAAATAGAGAATAAATAATTATAATGATCATTTAAATAATAATTATTACTAATGAACAAAACCTGTGTCCCTGCATGTCCATATTGTGTAATGTGAAAGGACACGTAGTGTCAGTTGGATATGTGACTGTGTGTTTTATCTTTTAGGAGATTTACCATGGGAATAAAGTTGCGGTTGTGCTAAGGTAAGACCAAAGGAGACAATTCATGTCTAAGTCAATATGGGAAAGATGATAAAGTTGCGTTAATGATAATTTGTTGCATTGAGAAGAGAATTCCACATGAACTTTATATAAAACCCAACAGGGATACAGACAGAGAACATAAAACCTGCAAAATGTGTCTGTTCTGATAATCTGCAGCGACCAATCAGGTGTTAGAAATGTCTGGGGGTGTATTGTCCATAAGGAAATGAAATATCACCTTTAATTGTATCTTTCTGTAGGAATCCAGTAACGATAATGCAAGGAATTTGATGATTATTAATACCAAAGACGAAGCAGGTCAGATAAAATATCTGCAGGATCTTCGGAATTTGGTGGGAAAGGGAGTCGAAGAGGTTAGAAAGGAGGAGAGATTTTCTCAAAAAGGTGCACAGGACGTTAAAGAACGAAAGAAGCTCGTAAACGTCTGTCCAACCGGATAGGGCTTTAGAAGTCTGGATCCGTGATGCCAGCGAGGTTGTAAAATCTGTGGACATTAGATTGGAAGATCTCGGAGCTGATGCATGGTACAAACGAACAGTCTCTCTTTATACACTATACGTAACAAGTAGAATATTATCTTCATTGTATTGTAATATAAGGGGGTTCAGAGATTTCCAGTTGAAACTAAAGGACATTGAACCTATATAATAGGAGTTTCCACTTTATCATTCATTGTTACAGAGGTAAAAGCCATGAATTGCCTAGAAGCAAGCTGGAATGGGTTTGTTTCAGAATGAAAGGTAAGGTTTTAAATGGTCTTACTCCTCCATCCCTGATAATAATTCCACTGGTCAAGTCCCCCCCTCACCTATGTAACAGTCTCCAGTCTCATTACCGGTTCTCTCTTGTTATGTAGATTTCCTTGTGAAAGTGACGGAGTCGTTTGCTACCAGTTCTGAGTCTCCGGTCAAAAATTCCGGAGATGGCCAGGTAAATAGTTTATTGTGTGACTGGAACTTCACAAGGTGTAAGGGAGGAACATGGGAGCTAAATACAATATGGCAGCTCCATTCATAGTGATGGATCAAGTAGATACATTGGGCTGTTGTCTACTCAATACTTAAACGAATAAAAACCTATTTCCATTCTGTATAATAAATATATTGTTCTCTGTCTGTAATAGGGACTGTGCTAACCCTGCAGCACCAGGAGCAGGAAAACTAGTAAGTGTCTAAACTTTCCCTTGTCTCTAATAACACAGTGTGGTCACATGACCCAGTCTGTTACATTATACCCTGTACCCCATATTATCTACCGTCTCCTGTTCTCTCTCTCTCTGCTCCCCTCTACTAACTCAGACACATTTATTATCAATATTATTGTTATTCTCTGATTGTCCTTCTCTTAGCCCACAGGACTTTCATATAAGAGAATAACAGCAGTGTTCCCGATAAGCTGTGCAACCCAGGGTTAAAGTGATGCAACACAAAGTCTCCTGGGATCCAAGTGCTTAGTGAGGAGCGCACAAAATTTGATTTGTATGTCACAGAAAACTATTTCTGTGCACACAGCCGACTTTAGATCAGAAGGGAACACAGAATAACCTGGTAATATAAATGGGGTTGGGGTTGTGAGTCTCTATTAACCCTTGACAGCCAATAAATAGGTCCGATGTTACAGATAGTTACATCTAAGATTGGTTCACACGTGCGATTGTGTTGGCCCAACCTGCAACTCCCAATGTTTACAAATCGCCATTTCAGCGACTATTGGTAAGTGTACGGCACCGGCCAGATTGTTCATGGTCTGACAGGCCAGTCATCAACGATGGGCGTTTGTACATGTGTGTGTTGCAGGTGGGGCCCAGCGATTGCACGGGTGTTAGGCTTAAGTTCCAAGTTGATCCAGAGATTAGTACTGTGCCACTTACAGGTGGGGATGTACGTAGGTAGTTGGATACTTACCTACCAGCTGCAGCTCTGTTCCAGGCCGGTCTGGCCCTGCCTCCTCCACTAGGTAACCGCCCTGCATGGGGAGGGGAGGACCAAGGAGAACAGCGGGGCGCAGTACTAGGTAAGTATCCAAACTACCTACTGTACTCCAGGGTGAGGATCTAGCATTTTAGTCCTGACCCTGGGTAAAGGGAACGAGGTAGTGTGACTTTCGTTTCCCTTTCATTCATTTTTCTCCTTTTGAGAACATTGTCTGTGGCATCAGACTGGTCATTTCCCTCCCTCTGGACCAACTCTGGGATAGGAGGAAATTGTAGAGATGGATGTAAATAGATGGAACATACGGACCAGGTGAATAGTATCACGGTTTTATAGAGACGTTCCGGAGTAGATCCCGGGATTCATTCCGATGCCACAGGGAAGTCAGGAGGAATTTTTCCCCTTTTGGGGTTTCGCCTTTCCTTGGATAACTCGTTGTATTTGGGTGGGGGGGTGTTAGGTTAGTGTAAAAATTAAACAATAAACACAATTATTAATGAAACAAACATCTGTGTCGGGGTTTTCTTCCCTTTATATTTCCTGTGTAATATGGGATCGACAATGATTAAAAGGGGATATTTCATATCTTAGTTATAGACTCATAGTATCAGGAGTGGATATATGTATGTATAGTTTATTTATAAACGTCATTTGGGGGACCCTCGGCTGTGCTATATCAAAATACAAAAATTGGCTTGTGGAGGTGGGTGTGGGGGGCTGAGTTAACATGATTCCATCTCAAATGACATATTTTAGCAAGAATGTCCCCTTTCAAATATGTTGTATAATATATATATATCTACCTCTGGAATCATTTAGCGTGGCTGCTATGCTCCAGATTGCTTCATGGAAACTATGGGGAAGTACGACTTTATTTGTTCACACCCCATTTAGCAATTTAGTGAGCTCGTTTGAGCTTGAACATGTCAGGAAAAGGCCGTTATGGGATTAGCATTTAGTCATAGGCTGTGATGTCATCTGTCAAATCCATAATGACAATTACTAACATATAAGTAAATATTGCAGATTTGGGGTTCATCTACCTATATACCATTTTCATTTAAGGCGTTGACTGGCTTTTAATCTCGCATTCTCACAATACTGGTGATTGCAGCAAATGGAAGGTTGTGAAATGCCACATGTGACATCATATGATATGTCACTGCATTGGTCCTTCCCAACATCCCCTTATTCATCTCTGGTTCTGACATCTTCCTTGTTGTGAAGATGCAGTGCTTGTATTGAAGTGGTGGTTGGTGTTTGCTGCTTGATGTATGTATGTATGATTATAATAGCGCCACTTGGGTAAACACGCGCTGTACATATTAATACAATAAGCCGTACAAGATTTTACTGGTATAACATGGTATAGCCTGTACACCGATTACACTCACCTTTCCAAATCTTCTTACCTGACAGACGATTTCTTCTACTGGCATCAGTGTATTGTGAGAGACTAAGAGGACAGGACAAAGAGATAAATAGACAGTCTGTTTAATCACAAGATTATCTGTAAACCATGGTACACATCATGCAATATTCCGCCTTACCGACTGGTCGGACAGGAGGAAATGGTCCGCGGCTGACAGTTGCCGTGGTTATCAGGCAAATGGACGTTCACTCACATCCGAAAAACCTTGCAATTATTTTGGCCGATTGACAGATAGATGACATTTCTGTTTGCGACCCCTAATACAGACCGTTATGGTCTTGCCCTTGACCCAGCGTCTGGGTTGATTCAGTTGCTCAGTAGAGTCTGAGCATCTTTGACCATCCAACAGCTAATCAGTAGAAACTACCGTTAGGAACATTCCATGGTAGTGGTGTACATGGGAAGAAGAAGACCGTCAGAACCTGAAATGTCAGCTCACTAATGTCAACAGCGGGAATAGAAAGAGAATGAAAAATTCTAGAAATATTGAATTTTTGAAATTCTCGGAATTTCCGGATAATTATCAATTGTTGAATGCTGGAGACAGGAAGTAGCACGCGTGAGAGGAGAGTGACTTTATTCCTGCTTGGATATTTGTACATGTTCTCAGACCATTTCCCAGGTCCCAGAACATTTTCAGTTCATAATTTTAACCTTATTTTATCCAAAAATGAACTATCTGTCCCCATTGATTTTAATGATTCGAATTCAACTTTTCAAAACTTTCGAAAAGTCAAAATCGGACCATCTAGTTATGCTGGTTAATAAATATTTACCATATGTGACTATAGAAATAACGTAAAATCTAGTATTTTTAAAAATAATATTATATTGATTGTATTTGTTAATGGTGGTCAAAGTTCCAATGTGAAACAACTGACAGATACCACCAACTAAAACATAATTTGTAAATATTTTTTACCCCCTTGTTTTATTTTTATCCCACGGACACATTACCTTATAATAGTCACCTGTGCTATAGTTGAGTGATTGTTATAAGCGATTAATCCTTACTAATCTCCTTTGTTCAATTTTATAAGGGTACTGTATATAGAAATAATTCTTGAATTGGAAAGCCGGTCGGATGACTAGCGAAATGACTTCAAGAAACTAAACTTTAAGTTGATCTAAACTGAACACAACAGATCTACCAAATCCTGGGTTACAATAGTGTTACACCACCTTTATTCTTATGGCTGATTTGAGTTAAGATAACGTTTGTCTGTTCTTAAAGGACCATTCCACTCTATATAAGAACATCTTTCAGAAGAATGGCCTCTTTTAAATATGTGATGTATCATAGTTTGTCCTATGAATTCATAATGTATGCCTGCTATGCTTCTGGATGCCTCATGGAAACTGAGCATTTTAGAAACCTGTTACTGAGCCTGTACTGAGCCTGGGCATGTCAGAAGAGGCAGACAGGGAATTAATATTCAGTCATTGGCTGTGATGTCAAACGTCAAATCCTTAACTGACAGGTACTAACTGAAGAACCAGGAAGCAGAAACAGGGGAAACAGAGACATTGTGCAGGTTTTCAGGTTATAGACCTAGATATTTCGATTTTAAACAATATTACCATTAGGGTTTGGGAGGGGGGGGGATTACCTCTATGTAGTTTTATTTTAGGGCTGGACTTGCCCTTTAAGCATGGTCCTCAAAGTATAAAAAGTCCTCAAAGTATAAAAAGCTTATATAATGGTTTCAAGTAAAAAAGGTATCTTAACTTACCCCTTCCAAGATTCACAAAAGACATGGTCAAGGGGGTCACCAAGAGGCCTACAGTCCATGTTAAAGGGGCTGGGGGGATTTTTTTCAAGTAGTGTTTATTTCCACAATGTTAATATAATCAGTTATATTCTGTATGTCTGAATACAGGGGGCTCAATGAAAAAACACCATGCGTGGGCAAATGGGATATCCAGTCTCCACAAACCAGGTGTGAGAAAATGATATAGTCTGATGACACCAACATTGAACTATTTGGACCACAAGAACAGCACTCGTAACCAGGACCACATACCCACAGTGATGAATGGGGAAAATTTTGGGAAGACTTTTCTTTGTTGGAATTGAACTATTTTATCACAAAACCTTCAAGCAACTTCTAGGAGTTAAATATTAATTCACCTTTAAGAGAACAAGGACCCGGAAGTGTCGATAGAATATCATTGTATGCAGTAGATACAACTGGACTGGTTCTTATTCATCCAGGTCATGGTATATTGTGTTATTCACGTTAGATAAAACTGGACTGGTTCTTATTCATCAGGCCATGGTAGATCTGTGTTATTCAGTTATATCAACTGACTGGTTCTCTTCACCCAGGGTCATGGTATAGTCTCTGGTGTTATTCAGTTAGATCAAAACTGGACTGGTTCTCATTCATCCAGGGTCTGGTATATCTGTGTTATTCGAGTTATATCAACCTGGACTGGTTCTCATTCATCCAGGTCTGGTATATCGTGTTATTCCAGTTATATCAACTGGACTGGATCTCATTCTATCCAGGTCATGGTATATCTGTGTTATTTCATTAGTACGTCAACTGGAGGGTTCTCATTCATCACAGGTAATAGTATATCTGTGTTATTTCAGTTATATCATGGACCTGGTTCTCATTCATCAGGTCCTGGTATATCTGTTTATCAGTTATATCAAACTGACTGGATCCTTCTATCCAGGTCATGGTGATATCTGTGTTATTCAGTTATATCAACTGACTGGATCTCATTTCACTACAGGTCCATGGTATATCGGGTTATTCAGTTCATATCACTGGACTTAATTCTCATCATCCGCTCAGGTAATCTTGTTATTCAGTTATATCAAATGGACTAGTTGTTACTCATTCATCCAGGTTCATGGTATCTCGGTGTTATTCAGTTAAATCACGTGACTGGTTCTCATTCATCCAGTCATGGTAGTATCGTGTTGTTCGTTAGATCATCTGGACTGGTTCTATTCATCCAGGTATTGGTATATCCGTGTTATTCAGTTATAATGAACTAGAGACTGGATCTCATCATCCGGTCATGTATATTGTGTTTTCAGTGTATCCAATGGACTGGTACTCATTTCATCCAGGTCATGGGTTACTTCTGTTGATTCGTGTAGATCAAATGGGACTGGTTCCCATTCATCCAGGTTATGGTATATCTGGTTATTTCGTGTAATCAACTGGGACTGGTCCCATTCATCCAGGTTTATGTATATCTGTGTTATTCAGTTATTCAACTGGACTGTTCTCATTCTCCAGGTTCATGGTATATCTGTGTTTATTCAATTTTATTCAACTAGACTGGAATCACTCAATCCAGGTCCATGGTATAATCCTGGCTATTCGTTATATCAACTGTACTAGAATCTTAATTCATTCCGGTTCATGGTATGATTCTGGTTTATCAGCATTAAATCACGGGATGGTTCAATTCCATCCAGATCCGATGGTATATCTGTGTATTCATTAAATCAACTGGACTGGGTTCTCATTCATCCAGGTCATGGTATATCTGTGTATATCATTAAATCTACTGGCTGGTTTTCTCATTCATCCAGATCATGGTATATCTGTTATAATTCAGTTAGATCAACTGGACTGGTCTCATTCATCCCGTTCATGGTATTATATCGTGTTATCAGTTATATAAAGACTGGTTCTCATTCATGCCCGGTCATGTATAGTACTGTGTTTTCAGATTATATCAACTGGACTGTTTCTCATCCTCCAGGTCCGGTGCTATCTGTGTTATTCAGTCTAATATCACTGGACGAGGTTCTCATTGCATTCAGGTCATGGTATATCTGTGTATTCAGTTAGATCAACTGACTGGATCTCGTTCATCCAGGTCATGGTCATAACTGTATATTCATTACCAGGTCATGATAGATTTGTAATATTCTTCATCCAGGGTCACGTGTATATCTTAATATTCATCCATCCAGGTCATGGTATATCTGTAAGTATTCATCCTCCAGGTGATGGTATATCTGTAATATTCATCATCCAGGTCACGGTATATATCTGTAATATTCATCCTCCAGGTCACGGTATATCTGTAATATTCATCCATCCAGCATGGATCCTGTTCACCATCATCGTCGTAATATTCATCCATCCGGTCATGGTATATCTGTAATATTATGCCATCCAGTCATGGATATCTGTAATATACTTCATCCAACGGTCATGTGTATATTGTATATCATTCATCCAGTCTTTATCGTGATCATGCATCAGTCCGGTAAACTTATGCTTCATCCATTCCAGGTCATGGTATATCTGATAATAATTCATCATCCCAGGTCATGTATATCTGTAATATTCTCCATACCAGTTCACGCGTAATAGTCTGTATATTCACTCCATCAGGTCAACGATTATCTGTAATATTCATTCATCTCAGGTTCATGGTATAGGCTCTGTATTATCCATCAGGTCATGGTATACTCTGTAATATTCATCCATCCAGGATACACGGATATCTGTAAGTATTCAATCCATCCAGGTCATGGTAGTATCTGGATAAATACTTCACTTCATCCAGGTCACGGTAATATCGTTATATTTATCCATTCCAGGTTCATGTATGTTGTAATATTCATCCATCCGGGTCTGTATACTGTTGTTATATCGATAGATCAACTGGAATTGACAAGTTTGATGCTTCTTTGAGACGTTTCGCTCAGTCATCCGACCTGGGCTTTCTCATTCAAGAATACGTTACAAGAGATCGGTGGCCAATTAGTACCTGGGAAACTCTCCCCACTAGCATATCCAGACAAGGTGCATAGAAGAATGTGCGATCGCCTGCAATTTATCTGACATGTCGTGACCAAACAACTACAATCGCATATATCGCTCAGCTCAAATGGCTCCTGGGGGTGTGTGACCGGCCCTAAGGAGAAGGAGTAGTATCCATTGTCCACATTTAAATCCCGTATTGTGACCGCTGGGATAGGTCCAGATGTCTTTCTGAAAATTTATAATACCTTGGGAAGAACCTACAATGATTCTTATTTCAACACACCAAATATCATATTTTTGAGTGGACACACAGTACTAATAATGCCAATCCCTTGGGGGTCTGACTGGGTCAGCCTATGGATCAGGCTAGTCATGTGGCGTGAAAAGAACAGCCAATTTCTAGAATTACTGGCCATGGTGTGTGTGAATTTGGCCATGACTGGACTGTATACCTTAGTATATGGAATCTCTAAAAACGTATCGGGAGAGGACGGTCAGGATCTGCTGCGTTGGATATCAGACAGCTTTACATGGAATTTGCTATCTATGAATGTATGTGTTATCCAGCTTTTTTAGATTTTCAGACCAAAGTCTAAAAAAAACCATTTAGTTTAGTAGCTTATGGCCAACACACACACGTTGTATTGATTTTACAATAAAGAAGGAAAGTTAACTTACATATTTACAGCTCTATATCTCCAACACATTACTAGGAACAGATAACAGGATACTGCCAGTTAAATGGCAACTAATTCTCAAAACAATACACAACCAGAAGGAGGATAGGTTGTGAAAAGATTGCCTTCTGATTCTGTATTGTTTTGAGGCATTTAGTTGACCTTTAAATGGACAGCAGAATTTTTCCATACAGTACTAGCCAAATCCAGTATGGACATACTGTAGGGACTACGTGTGGGAATTGGCTGTCCATTTAAAGGGCAACTAAAGCATCAAAACATACAGATCAGGAGGATGGTATCTATTGTGAAAGACTGGATTCTGATTCTCTATTGTTTTGAGGCTTTAGTTGCTTCAAAAAAAGCAATAATTAATAATATATAAACCTAAACCATCCCCAACCCTCCATGATATCAATATAATGTCTACTGTACCTGTGATCAGAAACAGACAGGAATCGTCCCCAGGACCGCCAGCACCTCTGGTGATTTTCTTTCTTCTTTGATCACCTCCGGATACAACCAGGTAACAGGTGTCCACGGCAAGATCAGATTCACAAACACAATAGGGAAATTGCGGGCAATCCATAGACATCCGCTGAGAACAGGTCCGACCAGTGGACAAATAGAAGCTGCACCCTGACGCTTGTTATATTCCTGTGGGGGGGGGAAATGATAGTGACCGTACCACAATACTAAAAATAGCTACTTGAGAAAATATTAATTTACCTACATCGAGACCAGACATGGCAGAAATTGCATTTAAAGGGGAAAGAAACAGCGGATTTAATGTGTAGTTTTCAAACCCAATCTCAGTTCATTTGAATCATTTTCTTGACGAATGTTGCCGATGGATCTCGGTTTATAAACTGCCCCGATATCGATGAGGATGAGCAGTTACTGGTCTGAGGTGTAAACGGGGACTGGGTGGCTGGCTAGGCACACTAGCACATGTTTTCACACGCTGTACAAACGGTTTTGAATGGAGAAACACGGGCGTTGCATATGAAGTGGGTTGCAATGTACATGCAATCACGATTTGCTGTGGGTAGGGTAGCTCATGGCGGCAGATCGCAGCACAAAACAATGGTAAAGCGCGCAATGCTTGGCCCTGAATGGACTGGGAAGTCCCTGCGATTGTGCACAAAATGCGGTTTGTAACAGCAGGGCTCCCTAGCGCACTAGTGTGGCCAATCAACTGGCCACCTAGTGCAATCCGATCGGCGTTTAAAAGCGATATTTAGTGTGGCCTAGCCCTTAGGCTCTTTTTCAGATAATCCGATTATGAATTGTGAAGCACACTCTTTTCTACATACCGTTATATACTTCCCAATATAAGTCAATCCAAGGGTTAGAAATGCTACCCCACTACTGCCTTCTGATTCTGTATTAATTTGAGGATTTAGTGGCCCCTTAAATGACCAGCAGAATCCCATACATGGGAATGGCTACTTACTGCATGGGACTACGGTACGGGAATTGTGCTATCTATGTACAGGGCAAGTCCAGCCCCCAAAATGAAAACTTACATACAGGAAAATCACCCCCAAAACCCTAACGGTAATAGTTTGAAATGTGAAAGGTGTAATCTATCTGAAATCCTGTGCAATGTCCTGTTTCCACGTTTCTGCTTCATGGTTCTTCCAGTTAGTAATGTCAGTTGACATTGGACAGATGACATCAAGCAATGACTGAATGCTAATACCCTAGATGCCTCTTTGAGGCATGCCCAGGCTCATTACAGGCCAGTTACAGGGTTCTAAAATTGCCCAGTTTCCAGAGGCCTCCAGAAGCATAGCAGGCATTAGCAGTAATGCATTCTAGGACAAACTATGATATATCAACAATTTGAACAGGCAATTCATTCTTTCTAAAAGATGTTCTTATGAGGTGGAGTTGTCTTTAAAGGGACAAACTAAAGCTCCAAAAAGACAGAATCAGGAAAAGCAGTATTTAACAAAAGATACCATCCTCTGATTGGTTTGAAGCTTTAGCTGTCCTTTAAAGGGACAGCAGCATTCCCATACAGTATTACCCATACATGATTTGGCTATTACTGTATGGGATTCTGCTGTACATTTAAGGGCAAACTAAAGCCTCCAAACAATATAGAATCAGAAGGCAATCTTTTCAAACAATATCCTCTTCCGGTGGTATTGTTTTGAGGATTTAGTTGCCTTTAACTGACAGTAATCCCTTTGTAATATGTTCCTAGTAATGTGTTCGGAGGATAAGGCTGTAAATCGGAAGTTACTTTGACTTTCTTATTTATGTAAATCAATACAAGGTTTATTTGGTTGTTGCCATAAAGCTACTAAATAAATGGAGTTTTTAGACGTTTTGGTTTGAAAATCTAAAGCTGGATAGGACACATTAACATTCATAGATAGCAATTCCCATGGTAGCTGTCTGATTATCAACGCACACTCTGACGCTCTCCCCGATACGTTGTTTAGAGATCCATATACTAATGTATACAGGCAGTCATGGGCCAGATCTCACAACCAATGGCGGGTAATTCTGAATTGGCTGTTCTTTTCACGCCACGTAAGCCTGGATAATAGGCTGACCCAGTCAGGACCCAATGGATTGGCCTATTATTAGTACTGTGTGTGTCCAGCTCAAAAATATATATGAGTATTTGGTGTTGTTAATAAGAAATCATTGTAGGTTCTTCCCCAAGTGTATTATAAATTTTGCTGAACGAATTGACTTTAAAGCTGGTCACAATACGGTGTTATGTGACAATTGGATAAGATACTTCTCCTTAGGGCCGGTACACACAAGCCGATTGAGCTGAGCGATATAATCTGATATCAGTTGTTTGGATCAAAGATGTCGGTAACAAATTGCAGGCGATAGCACATTCTTCTAGCACCGCTGTGATTTATGCTAAGTTGGAATTTCCCAGGGTAATCAATTGCCAACGATTCTTGTACAAGTCATTCTGAATTGAGAAAAGCCGTCGGAATGACTAGCGAAACGTCTTCAAGGACTAAAACTTCAAGTCAGTGATTAATTGAATAACAGAGATCCAATGACCTGGATGGAGAAATATTACCAGATTATACCATGCCCTGGATGGATGAATATTCGTGACTTTACCTGACCGGATGGATGAATATTACGGAGTTTATACCGGATCTGGATGGATGAATATTAAGAATACCGTGACCTGGATGGATGTAATATTACAGATATACCATGGAAACTGGATGAATGAATATTACAGATACGTGACCTGGATGGATGATATTACAGATATACCGTGACTGGATGGATGAAATATAAGATATACCATGACCTGATGGTGAATATACCAGATATACGTGACCGGATGGAATGAATATTACAGATATACCATGACCTGGATGAATGAATAGTACAGTATACCATGACCTGGATGATGAATATTACAGATATACCATGACCTGGATGAATGAATATTACAATATACCGTGATATGGGAGGATGAATATTACAGATATACCGTGACCTGGATGGATTGAATATGTACAGATAGATACCCATGACTGGATGAATGAAATTACAGAATATACCATGAATGGATGAATTAATATTCAGATATACCGTTTGACCTGGATGGTAAATATTACATATATTACCAGGACTGGGATGGATGGAATATTACAGATATATCTGACCTGGATGATGAATATTAAGATATTACCATGGACCTGGATGAATGAATATTACAGATATACAGGTGAACGTGGATGGATGAATATTACACAGAGAGTATACCTGACCTGGATGGATGAATATTACAGATATACGTGACTGGATGGTTGAATCTACGACTATACCATGACCTGGAGATGAATGAATATTACAGAGAACCGTGACCTGGATGAATGAATATACAGATATTCCTATCAATCCAACACAATGTGCAGTGTGTATAGAACCTTACACTAAATCACACTATGTTATCAATCCAACACAATGTGCAGTGTGTATAGAACCTTACACTAAATCACACTATGGTATCAATCCAACACAATGTGCAGCGTGTATAGAACCTTACACTAAATCACACTATGGTATCAATCCAACACAATGTGCAGCAGAGATCGCTGGGTAATGTAGTTAGA
The DNA here is from genome assembly GCA_019447015.1 of Hymenochirus boettgeri. Lineage (NCBI taxonomy): Eukaryota > Metazoa > Chordata > Amphibia > Anura > Pipidae > Hymenochirus > Hymenochirus boettgeri. The sequence continues at coordinate 39,098 of JAACNH010001328.1, forward strand.
ATGTTATACAGGATGGCATTGTGGGTAGGAATACAGACAGCTATGTACAACTTTAACTCTTGTAGTGCCCGGGTAGGTATTGCAGAGATCGCTGGGTAATGTAGTTAGAATGTTATACAGGATGGCATTGTGGGTAGGAATGCAAACAGCTATGTACAACTTTAACTCTTGTAGTACCCGGGTAGGTACTACAGAGATCACTGGGTAATGTAGTTAGAATGTTATACAGTATGGCATTGTGGGTAGGAATACAGACAGCTATGTACAACTTTAACTCTTGTAGTCCCCGGGTAGGTTTTGCAGAGATCACTGGGTAAAAAAGCAGTTAATGCTGGAGGTACTGGAAAGGCAGGGGTTAAAGTTCTGACCTTGGTTTTACTAGTAGAGGTCAGAGCCATTAAAGTAACAATCTCCCATAGAACAAAGTAACAAACTTCTATCTGCACCTGCACCTATGCATGAGACCAGAGCAAGTATCTGCATGGGAACAGATGACATGTGGTTTCATAAATCCTTCTGGCCATAACGATCTATGGGATGTGGATGATTCTAGTGATGATAACACATATCCCACCCTGTCTATTCGTCCTTCCTGGGAGGGTGGGCGAGGGGGTGTGGCTACACTGTGTGACATCATTGATTTCACACTGTGGGCGGGGCATATGCACTAGGGGATGGGGGCAGGGTTAGGGGTGTGGTGTGGTTGGTTCGGGGGTGTGACACACATAAGACCACCCCAATCTCTCCGTTGCGGGAGATTGGGGTGGTCTCGTGGTTTCCCCCGATTTGCAGGGGACTCCCGGAAGATCCCGGGAGTAGTGGGATACCTGTTATAAGAACAATCTACAACTTGGTGAGGGTCAGACAGAACTACAGCAGGTATGTGGACCTCCAGATGATTGACATTTAAAACTTCCAACCATTGTACAATGAAGGTTCAGTAGCAACCTCCATATAATAAAAAATTCCCTCTCTGCAAATCCTGCTGGGGTACATGTCTAAAGGTTTGTACACACGGGTGCCGACACAAGATGTGTACGAACGGCCATTTCGGGCAATAATCGGCCCGTGTATGGACACTTTATCACCTGAAAAGCCAGTTTGTTCGGAGATTGTTGCCCGATTCGCCGGGTGGAACTCCAAACGAGCGGCCGTTACGGACGATAAAGTGCCCATACACGGGCCGATTATCGTCCGAAACGGCTGTTCGTACACATTGTGCGTCGCAGGTCGGCACGTGTGTACGAAACTTAGGTCATACACTAATAAAAGGAAGTGATTTAGTAATTGAAGGTGTTTAACCACTTATCGGACTAAAGAAGCCAATGGGACGACCAGTAAAACATCTTCTATTACTAAACCAAACCAGGCTGAATTGATATATAATTAGATACGCCAGGCCGAAATCTCTCATTAAATGAACAATAGATTCAGTTTGATAGCAAATTCCAAAAGTCATTTCGCTGATCAGGAGTTAAAATGCTGTGTAATCTGACAGGTAGTCACAGCGAAAAGAAATGAATAAGTTTTGTCCAAATTACAGGGTCGCACAAAACCATTTATACAAGTATATAAAGAATAAAGAATTGTTTAATTAAATTATAGAGTATACAGTTTACCAGGCACGTAAGATCAAACATTGCAACAGAATTAGAAACCATGTCACACAAAGCATAGAAATATGATCGCCAAATATAAAATCATTTTGCCATTACAGATAAACAGCCCTGACACAATGTTGGGCATTCATTCTTTTCAGTTACATTGGAAATCATTGTTAGATATAAATTATAAAATAAACAAAAAAACATTGTGACTGTCCTTGCATTTTTCCTTGAATACTAAGCAATACCAGTTAAGGGTGTTTACCAAAAAATGTCTGTGTATCATTTTAGGATTAACATCACAGAGCTGGTTCAATAATTAAAGTAATGTGAATGCCATATCAAAGAGACCTTATTATCCAATTAAACTGCAGAGGAAAGGTCTTGAATACCAGGTATTAATAGAGTTAAATAACTACAATAACTTGTGTTACGAGCTTCAAACTTTCAGGGTAGTAACATAAGCAAAGTCAACTGTCAAACATGAGAACATTAATAGGATTAAAAAAAAAAAGATTAAACATTACAGGAATAGAACTATGACATCATCCAGACTTCACATTTAATTGAGGTATTATAAGAAATATCAGAATCTGGCCCTATAACCATCTTAAATAAAGTTGCATTTTACTTTAACTTAAAGAGACGTAACACAAAAAACAGACACATATTCACCTCCGAAATAAAACCAGAATAAAACCTTTCCCACCCCACAAACCCCAGAGAATGTTATAGTAACTGTTTCCCTAAAGCCCAGAATACACTGTATATATATACACCTTTCTCCGCCGTACTTCTGTAAGCTCAGAGTGCAGAAATGGGAAGTGACGTCTCCAAACTGTAAGTTTTCTGGCCTCCAGGAACCAAGGAGAGGTAAGTTACTATAACAATCTCTAGGTTTTAGGGGGTGGGTAATTAAGTATGAAAGTTTATTCTGGGGGGTGGACATGCCCTTTAACGTGACTTGCTAGTGTATGGATTCTATGTCCAAACATAAACTGAATTGTGTCCAAATCCCCCCCCCAAAATACGTGGAACGTCCTCTCTTCCCAGCTATGAATTTAGGGAAAGGGAAACATTTTTTCATCCAATGATCATAGCGAGTGAACATTTTATCTCATCACTTGAATGGTTTTAATGCCAGAGCTGGAAATGCAACATAAAATCCCCTTCCCTTTAACCTATTGTATATGATATAAAAAGCCAATTACTAGCAAAGTCAATTTACAGTTTTAACTGGAATAGTGATTTTCCACATCGGAAAATCCAAGTGCAGACTTGTCATTAAATTAAATATTTCCTTATGAGTCTTCCACCTCACCCTAAACAAACCAGAATTGGACCCGGTTCCTATCTGTGAACCTAATAGGTGTTTACAGGACAGATTCACACTCCACTTGAGTTCTTCTCTCCATTGCTGTTACTCTGAATTGGCTCTTCTTGGGATTTCTTCATCTCTAGTCCTTTCACCCACGTATACGAGAAGGAACCTCCCAAAACCATTAGATTGCTGGTCCACCACAAGGCACTTTTGATTTGAGAATAATAAACTACAGCCAGCACAGTCTGAGCACAGGCTTTGGCTGTCCCAGAGATATTGTGTGTCAGAGGGCTGGTGACTTTGATTTGCAGTCCTGTAACATACCCTATAGCAAAGCCAAAGATGCCCCCGAGAGTCATCATTCCCCAAAAGTGAAATACGGTCAGTTTGTCAAAGTTGACCAGGGTCCTGACTTCTCCGCAGATGAGCAGTAGAGGGATGAACAGAAAACAGGCGTTAACGTTATTATAGTAAGTCAAACGCCAAATGCTTCCATCGACTGCCGGGAGGACTTTTTTGGTGTAAATGGCATTCAGAGAGACACACAGGCTAGCCAGGACTCCGAAAAAGATTCCAGCCCAGGAGAGTGTCCCCTCTGCCCCCTCCTGGTCTATGCCAAGCCAGAAGCCTCCTGCAATAGAAAATAGATACGGTAAGTTATTCATAAATAATAATTATCAAATTGGTAAATATGCTGTACAAAAATAGATTCATCATAATACCGTTTTATTTATTTTTAAACTTAAGAAGGAATTACATCTCTACACAGATCTTAATAAAAAATGGGTCTCCGTTTAACCAATTAGAAGTTGTTAAAACTAGGAATTCTACAGACTGAATGAATGAATGTAATATGAATGAATGAATCTAATATATATATATAACATGAAGGATAGAAAATTTATTATGAATTCTAGTTTGAGTACTGATCTGTTGTAGCAAACACCACACTGGAGGAAAATATGGTATATTGGAAAACATAAGTTTGGGTAAAGAGTACCACATATTTGTCAGCCTTGTAATCAAATTTTTCCTCTTTCCAGCAAAGGTAAACTAGATGGTCACTGGAGATGGCCGAAACCACATAGTTTTGTTCAGTTTTCGGAATCCCGGATCTCGTGAAAATCCCGAAGATCCGGAAAAGGAACAAATTTTCGAAGATTTTTGAATGTAAGGAGCTATTTTCGAAAATATCTTTGAACGTTCGAAAATACTACGTTCGGTAACTCGAAAGTGGTCTCTGATCGTATTTTCGAGGATTTTCAAACGTTCAAAGATATTTTCGGAAATTCTCGAAAATAGCTCGGTACATTGGAAAATCTTCAAAAATTTGTCCCGAAATCCAGAGCATCCGTCCCGATTCAGACGGATCTTTCGGATATCGGAACCGAGGGAATCCGTGTCGGACCCGAATCCCATTTCTAATGGTCACCTGCTTGTGAAGTCAATTTGTAACTGTATTTTTCTTTAAAGGGTAGTTCCACTGCTAAACAGTTTTGCTATTCAGTTTCATTGAATAATAGGAGGTTAAGGAGCAGTGTCTTACCTCCCGTTCTTTAATAAAACCTGAAGGAGGCAGGAGAGAAGGTAAGGTACTTACACGATCGCTTGCTCCTCCACTATGTAGTCTGACAGGTCCTGATGGACTCTTTCTACTATGCGCATCGCACTTGCACATAGAATAGAGTCCACCTGGACTTGTCAAACTATGCTGCGGAGGAGCGAGCGATCGGGTAAGTACCTTACCTTCTCTCCAGCCTCTTTCAGGTTTTATTGAAGAACAAGAGGTAAGACACAGCTCCTTTACCTCCTATTCTTTAATAAAACTGAATAGCAAACTTATGTTTAGCAGTGGAGATACCTTGGAGCTCTTAACAATTAACAAATCACTAATCTGCTGCATAGCTGGTTGGATTTAGAAACCTCAGAAATCATTCCCTCTTCCCAGGGTGTGTCGAAAAAGTTGACAATTTACGTGAGATACGATATGGTATAATTGATATTAGCGGTCTATGTCTGCTCTACTTTGTACTTTGAAATGCTCAAAAGAAGTTATTGTGCGAAATAAAAAATGTTTCACTATGCTGCGTTCTCATGCAAATTCAAAAGAAATTGAGTGGAGTATCACGTTTACTGTGCAACATATCAGGGAGCCACCCACCCCTTCCTCAGGTATAACCAGTGAACATTCCCAACATACATATATACCCTCATAACACCACCATAAAGTGGTGGTAACATTGTGATTGATGGGACAGAGTTCCAAAGGAGGATACCCTAGCCCCCGTTATACAATGATAATAAAGTGCTAAAACAGTTCATGATGTAGCACTTTTTAGCACTTTATTATCATTGTATAACAGGGACCAGGGTAATAATAAATGATAACATTATTAAAGTTGTTTTAAGCATTTATTTATACTACACACCTGTACTTGAAAACAAGCCTTACCTAAAATAACACCACAGGAGAGCAATGCATACGTGGATGTAGTTTGTTTCAGGAGGATGTAAGAGAGGAGAACATTGAAGACAGTACTAAGGCATCTGCCCACTGTATAGAAGGCCACTCCAAGGTATTTCAGACACAGGTTGTTAAAGGTGATCATACCAATAAAAACCACAGAGAGAGGCAAAACCGTTCTTAAAACTTTGAGATCAAAGCGGATAGAAGGGAACTCCAGGACATGGGATGGAATGACATAGGTGAGAAGACTTAGGGATTTACAGAGGACCACGGTGACCAAACACTGGTAGAACGTGACGAAGAGCGGTGCATCAAGCTTCAGTGATGGGCTGTCCAGCAGATATTTGTTGAGGAAGACCATGGTGATCGAGATAAACCAGTAAAGCATCACCACTAATGTAATCTTCACTGCCCTGGCCACGAATGACTCCCGGGTCACCTTCTCTAGATCACCGTTTACACCCCCCATCAAAGCCATTTTGAGGATGCTCGAGCGTTTGAAGTTCCTGTTCATGGTGATTGAGGGAGACAAAAAGTCAGGTCAGAACAAAAGGTCACAGACAGGAGAGCAAATGAAGTAAAGCAGAGGGGCAAAGGGTCGAACTTTAACCCCCAAAAGAAGGCGAGAAAAGCAGCAGTTTAGAAACATTCTATCTTCATAGCAAACTAAACAGAGCGAGAAATGCAACTGATAATAATAAAGATTGGCACTAGATTTACTACAATCCCTGTCATTTTAAAGGTAAAAATCTACAGTCTCCCACCCCAGTTGGTCCTATGGTTCCTTGGTAATCAAGAGGTCACTAAGCATTAGGTAGTGACCAGTAGGGCAGCTCCCACAGTCCCCCAGCAAGTGTCTCCTTTATCCTAGATTTCTGGACAGGGTTAAGTCTTTAAAGTTGTTCAACCTCATCAGGAAGCAGTAGAGCAGCTCCTACAGCTGACTGGAAAGATCATACAAGCAAGAGGGAGGGGGAGCAGCTCCACCTTCCTAAAGAGTCACAGGAGGAGGGTCACAGACGGAGCCGGACAAACAGCAAGAAACTCCCCAGTGATATTTCCAGTCCATCCCCCATCACTGCAACAGGAAATCCTCACAGTCCAAACAGCATCTCTGCTCTCTATTGTCTTCCGGGTACGTCACACTGTGTACACGTCACGTAGCCTGTCTCTTCCTAAATACGTCACACAGCCCGTCTCTTCCTAATATGTCATACTGTGCACACGTCACACAGCCCGTCTTCCTAATGTGTCATACTATGCACACGTCACACAGCCTGTCTTTTCCTAATATGTCATACTGTGCACGTCACGCAGCCCGTCTCTTCCTAATATGTCATACTGTGCACACGTCACGCATCCCGTCTCTTCCCTATATGTCATACTGTGCACACGTCACGCAGCCCCTGTCTCTTCCTAATATGTCATACTGTGCACACGTCACGCATCCCGTCTCTTCCTAATATGTCATACTGTGTACGTCACACACATCACGTCTCTTCCGGTCGCACTCTGAACACGTCACGCAGCCCGTCGGAGAGGAGGTGGATGGGATACCAGTATCTCCCCCATTATGGACAGCGGAGAAAGAAGACGACCTCCCCCCTCCTTTCCCTATGTGTTTGTTTTAAATAAAGCTTTGGGCCTTTGTTTACCTTCCCACGTGCCTCTTCCCCTCACACCATCGCTTTGGTTAGTTATGTCATGTGCCCCCAGCTCCCCCACCACAATGTCTCCGCCCCCAGCCCACCCCCACGATGTCTCACTCCTCCCCCAGCACCATCTAAGTGTATAGTGAGGCAAAGGCAACCAGTAGCTCTCCAGATGTTTAAAAACTACAACTCCCAGCATTCCATAATTACAGAGTGCTTGTAGAGGAATTCTGGGAATTGTAGTTTCCCCACATCTGGAGATCTACTGGTTGCCTATTGTAGAGATTCATTATATTGTAAATGTTGCACAACACAACGGTGTGACTGTTTTATATGTTAAAGATTATAATACAGAATATTTTAAACCAGTACTCACCCTAGTTATAAAAACCACAACTCCCAGCATGCACTAACTGCATGGGGGATGCTGGGAGTTGTTTTTAAAACACCTGCAGGGTAACTGGTTGCCACGTGCTCCATAAAAGGCAGGGGCTGCAGTGTGTGTGTCGGGCCAACTGGATGGGGGTTAACCCTTTCCCTGCCGATGGCAGTGATAAAATCAGACCAGGTTTGTTAAAGGGCAAGTAAGGCTGGGCACACATAGCGTCGCGTACCGGTCGTCTGAAAACATCTTACCGTGTGCAGGATGGTGGAAATTTATCGTGTGTTAAATAGCGTAGTCCAATTGTGGCCACGCGGTGTGCTGCATTTTTTGCGCACTCGCATGTGTTGCAATTGCGCCAGTGCACCAGAAATGCGCACAATTTCCCGGAGAGCTCGGACGAGCTGTATTGAGGCTTCAGGCTATGGGCGTTCCATGACGGACGGGAATGCGCACAATCGGAACGTATGCTTCTTGGGGGAAAAAATTACAATCTGTTAGCGCATAAGAATTGCAGCACAGTGCATGTCAGTGTGGGCGGGGACATCGCTTGCGTTGTGATCCATTTTCGGATCACCTGCAATCACCATATTTATGTGGATCAATGTAGCAAGCTGTGCCATCCGTCATAGTGTGGCCTCGAATCGGAGGAACGGCTATCAGGTCCGTTAGTAAATCACGCAGCCGACAGTCATTTGTCCTGGCCGAGCGCTCGCTTGCAGCGAACGATCCGTCGGGACAAATAATAGCCCTGTGTGTACCCAGCCTTACAGTTTACTTATAAATTAGAGGAATAAACTGCCAACCCGTGTCTCCTGTTACGTTACACTTATTCTTACACTATTTAAGGCTTTGTTCACACTATAGAGCGTGCACCTCCAGATGATTGCAAGTCTAGACAGTGGGTGGAGATTGAAATGTATATTATGTATAGTTATAAAAAGTTGGGGACAGTAGAGGCCCATGGGTAGGTAAAGTTGGTGACAGTAGAGGCCCATGAGTAAGTAGAAGTTGGGGACGGTAGAGGCCCATGGGTTGGTAGTAGGGGACAGTAGAGGCCCATGGGTTGGTAGAAGTAGGAGATAGTAGAGGCCCATGGGTAGGTAGAAGTTGGGGACAGTAGAAGCCCATGGGTAGGTAGTTAGGGAGAGTAGAGCCCCATGGGTAGGTAGAATTTGGGGACAGTAGAGGCCCATGGGTAGGTAGTAGGGAACAGTAGAGGCCCATGGGTAGGTATTAGGGGACAGTAGAGGCCCATGAGTAGGTAGTTAGGGACATATAAAAAGTACATTGGACCCAGGGATATCCAATCTGTGTTTCTACATTTGTATGAAAAACATAACTCCCAGCATTCCACTACAGAACTCACAATATCAGAAGGCATCCAGGGAATGCTGGGAGTTATAGTTTTTACACATTTGGATGCCTGCAAGTTGAAGACCCCTGCTATATATTTAGAGATATGGTAGGTTTGTTTCTATGAACATTTTTGAATAAAACATTAATTTTAACTTTAAGACTTTTTTTTAACTTCCCTGTACAAATTTAGGAATTAAAACTAAAAGCGGGTCGGGTCTGAAACTTGTGGGTCGGGGCGCGGGTCCAAAAGGGATAGAAAAGTGGGTTGGGGGTCGGGTACGGATTTTTCGGGTCGGGGAGGGGGCGGGTCTGGAAAAATTAGACCCGCGCAGGACTCCAAGCTGCGAAACCTAATTCTCTCCCTATCTTATTAATTAATTTGGCTTGAAAAAGCCAAATTCCTGTTTTTTCTATTTCTTCTTCTTCCGTTTTATTCTTCCGCTTTTTTGGACTGTATCTCCTCCCATAGTTTCTGACCCAGAGACATGAAATTCGGTACAGACGTGCGGGGCATATAGGAGAAGTGTGCTATTACCTACCTAAGGAATCCGCGGAAGCGTTACGGCATTATCGGTGAATTTCAGGATTTTTTTTTCCCATAGACTATAATGGTAACAATCCTCAAATGTGAATATTTCAAAACAGTTTGTTTCATGGTCATAAATACAAATGGTGATACCCCCAACCCCCCACACAGACACAGATACACCCACCTACTGACCTACCATTCCATTCCCATGGAAGCCATACTTAAAGGGTAACTATAGTCAAAAAACAAATTTTGATCAGTCATCAATAAAAGTTAGTTATATGGTCATACATGCAAAAACATATACCACCCACCTCACACAGGTACACCCACCTACTGACCTACCCTTTATTCCTTTGGCAGCCATACTTAAAGGGTAAATAAAGTAAAAAAAACAATTAAGATTTTTTCTTCAATAAAAGATAGTTTTATGGTTGTAAACACAAACAAAAGACAAACCCCCCTCAACCAGACCCAGGTACACATGTATACTGATCTACTTATCCATTACTGTGGCAGCCATACTTAAAAAAAAAAAATTTTGATCAATAATCAAAAACGTTTGTTTTTTTAATTTCCAACCTGACACAGGTACATACACCAACTGAGGTATCCATTAATTCATGTGACAGCCATATTTAAACGGTAAGTAAACAATGTCCTCATCATTGGCATTATTGAGTTTTAAAATCTGCAGCACAAACACACACACATTACCTTCCAAAATGCGATCTTTCGAGACAAATTCAAAGTTTATACTTAAACTTTCCCTCTCTAGTTTCATTTATTAGTGATGTTAAGGTTTACTACATTGACTGAAATGTTAATCATAATATATATATTTGAGTAAACTTAACAAAAGGTTCCACTAGGAAAATACCAATGCACATCTCTGGCTCTATGAAGTGGCTGTGGTGCCCTCTCTGGCTCTATGAAGTGGCGGTAGTGTGCCCTCTCTGGCTCTATGAAGTGGTGGTAGTGTGCCCTCTCTGGCTCTATGAAGTGGCTATGTGCCCTCTCTGGCTCTATGAAGTGGTGGTAGTGTGCCCTCTCTGGCTCTATGAAGTGGCTATGGTGCCCTCTCTGGCTCTATGAAGTGGCGGTAGTGTGCCCTCTCTGGCTCTATGAAGTGGTGGTAGTGTGCCCTCTCTGGCTCTATGAAGTGGCGGTAGTGTGCCCTCTCTGGCTCTATGAAGTGGCGGTAGTGTGCCCTCTCTCTCTAATGCTAGCTCTTGACTAATTACATACAGTCTGGGTCTTAGTACAGTGCTATTGGTTTATTACCCGGTTAGACCGGTACACTGATGCTAGCTCTTGGACATATTACATACAGTCTGGGTCATTAGTACAGTGCTATTGGTTTATATATTACCCGGTATAGAACTTACACTGATTGCTAGCTCTTGGACATATTACATACAGTCTGGGTCATTAAGTACAGTGCTATTGGTTATATATATACCCGGTGTAGACCAGTACACTGATTGCTAGCTCTTGGACATATTACATACAGTTCTGGGTCATAGTACAGTGCTATTGGTTATATACCCGTATAGAGGCGGTACACGATTGCTAGCTCTTGACATATTACATACAGTCTGGGTCATTAAGTACAGGGCTATTGGTTATTTTATTACCGGTATAGACCGGTACACTGATTGCTAGCTCTGGACATATTACATACAGTCATGGTCATTAAGTACATTGCATTGGTTTATATAACCCGCTATAGACCGGTACACTGATTACTAGCTCTTGGACATATTACAGTCTGGGTCATTAAGTACAGTGCTATTGGTTATATATATTACCCGGTATAGACCGGTACACTGATTGCTAGCTCTTGGACATATTACATACGTCTGGGTCATTAAGTACAGTGCTATTGGTTATATATTTTACCGCGTAGACGCGTACACACGATTGCTAGCTCTTGTCCATATTACATACAGTCTGGGTCATTAAGTACAGTGCTATTGTTATATATATTACCCGGTATAGACCGGTACACCGATTGCTGCTCTTGGACATATTACATACAGTCTGGGTCATTAAGTACAGTGCTATTGGTTATATATATTACCCGGTATAGACCGGTACACTGATTCTAGCTCTTGGACATATTACATACAGTCTGGGTCATTAAGTACAGTGCTATTGGTTTAATATTACCCGGTATAGACCGGTACACCGATTGCTAGCTCTTGGACATATTCATACGTCTGGGTCATTAAGTACAGTGCTATTGGTAATAATATATTACCCGGTATAGACCGGTACACGGATGCTAGCTCTTGTACATATTACATACAGTCTGGGTCATTAAGTACAGTGCTATTGGTTATATATATTACCCGGTATAGACCGGTACACCGATTGCTCTCTTGGACATATTACTACAGTCTGGGTCATTAAGTACACTGCTATTGGTTATTTATATTACCCGGTATAGACCGTACACCGACGATTGCTAGCTCTTGGACATGTTCATACAGTTGGGTCATTAAGTACAGTGCTATTGTTATTTATATTACCCGGTATAGACCGGTACACACGATTGCTAGCTCTTGGACATATTACAGACAGTCTGGGTCATTAAGTACAGTGCTATTGGTATATATATTACCCGTATAGACCGTTACACCCGATTGCTAGCTCTTGGACATATTACATACAGTCTGGGTCATTAAGTACAGTGCTATTGGTTTATATATTACCCGGTATAGACCGGTACACCGATTGCTAGCTCTTGGACTATTACAGACAGTCTGGGTCTTTAAGTACAGTGCTATTGGTTATTTTACCCGGTATAGACCGGTACACCGATTGCTAGCTCTTGGACATATTACAGACAGTCTGGGCATTAAGTACAGTGCTATTGGTATTTATATAACTCGGTATAGACCGGTACACGATTGCGTCTCTTGTACATATTACATACAGTCTGGGTCATTAAGTACAGTGCTATTGGTTAATTACCCGGTATAGAGACCGGTACACTGAGTCTAGCTCTTGGACATATTACATACAGTCTGGGTCATTAAGTACAGTGCTATTGGTTATTTATATTACCCGGTATAGACCGTAGACTGATTGCTAGCTCTTGGACATATTACATACAGTCTGTGTCATTAGTACAGTGCTATGGTTTATATATATTACCCGGTATAGACCGGTACACCGATTGCTAGCTCTTGGACATATTACATACAGTATGGGTCATTAAGTACAGTGCTATTGGTTATATATAAAACCCGGAATAGACCGGTACACTGATTGCTAGCTCTTGGACATATTACATACAGTCTGGGTCATTAAGTACAGTGCTATTGGTTATATATATTACCCGGTATAGACCGGTACACTGATTGCTAGCTCTTGGACATATTACATACAGTCTGGGTCATTAAGTACAGTGCTATTGGTTATTATATTACCCGAATAGACCGTACACTGATTGCTAGCTCTTGGACATATTACATACAGTCTGGGTCATTAAGTACAGTGCTATTGTTATATATTTACACGGAATAGACCGGTACACTGATTCTAGCTCTTGGACATATTACATATAACATACATGGTTTGATTTTAAAATGTAACAGGTTTAAAAATACGCGTAGGCGGTTTCTTTTTACATGTTTGTATCTATATGGCGTAAGGCGCCCGTATAGTTTGTATGTTTTACCTAAGACGTGGTACCGGTGGGCGCCGCGATTGCATTCTCCATAGCTAACACGTGTTGATCGGAACCAGCGAAGGGTTCGGGGCAAGCAGCACCCGGACCACCAACGGAAGGGGTGAGTAAGAATTCTTACCTGAGCCATAGAAGTGACTAAGTATCATTGATTGGAATAAATCCCCAGCGAGAGGCACAGGTTTGTTACACTGTGCCTGCAGTAACATAAAGTAAGTCTTACAATGGTTACTGCTTGTTTAAGTGGATTCAGGCTCATACAAAGTATACTATTTGATATTCAAGGTTTAAAATAGATTTAGATGTAACTTTCTAATATCTAACTGTACTCAGTCGTTTATTTCTAAGTTCCAATAGTTTTACAATAATTATTTTTCTACTAATGTTAATTAATTTATTTTACCAGTTAAAACTGTATCTTTGTTCTGCCATGATAATGTTTACTGACCTATTATTCCAACATAACTAATAATATAAACTAGAAATATTGTCCATTATCTGCCCTTGTTATTTACTGTGATGGGGTAAAGCTGTTACCATGGTAACGATGATGTCATAGCTGTCCAGCTCTTATATTAATAAGGGGTGGAGCTAAACAGAAATCAGTCGCACAGTTAACTTTGAAGAGTTGAGACAAATCTTTACGCTCAGTAAGTATTTTAAATTGGAGGTTTGATTTTTCAATGTAACAAGTTTAAAATTAGATTTAGATGTAACTTTCTAATATCTAACTGTACTCAGTTATATATTTCTATAATTCCAATAGATATTTATAATTTATAATAATTTTCTACTAATGCTAATTAATTTATATTACCAGTTAGAATGTGTCTTTCTTTCCCATGATAATGTTTACTGACCTATTATTCCAACATTACTAATATATAAACTAGAAACACTGTTCATTATCTGGCCCTTGTTATTTACTGTGATGGGGTAAGCTGTTACCATGGTAACAATGAATCATAGCTGTCCAGCTTTTATATTAATAAGGGGCGGGGCTAATCAGAAATCAGTCGCACAGTTGACTTTGAGAGTAAAACCATTTTTTTTACGCTCAGTAAGTATTTATTGGAGGTTTGATTTTTCAATTTAACAAGTTTAAAATTAGATTTCAATGTAATTATCTAATATCTATAACCGCACTGTAAATATCTATTAGAATAGAGAAATAAATAATTATAATGATCATTTAAATAATAATTATACTAATGAACAAACCCTGTGTCCCCTGCATGTCCATATTGTGTAATGTGAAAGGGACACGTAGTGTCAGTTTGGATATGTGACTGTGGTGTTTTATCTTTTAGGAGATTTACCATGGGGAATAGAAGTTGCGGTTGTGCTAAGGTAGACCACAGGAGACAATTCATGTTCTAAGTCAATATGGGAAGATATAAAGTTGCGTTAATGATAATTTGTTGCATTGAGAAAGTAATTCCACATGAACTTTATATAAAACCCAACAGGGATACAGACAGAGAACAATAAACCTGCAAAATGTGTCTGTTCTGATAATCTGCAGCGACCATCGTGTTAGGAAATGTCTGGGGTGTTTATTGTCCATAAGGAAATGAATATCATCCTTTAATTGTATCTTTCTGTAGGAATCCAGTAACGATAATGCAAGGAAATTTGATGATTTATTAATACCAAAAGACGAAGCAGGTCAGATAAATATCTGCAGGATCTTCGGAATTTGGTGTGGGAAAGGATCGAAGAGTTAGAAAGGAGGAGAGATTTTCTCAAAAAGGTGCACAGGACGTTAAAGAACGAAGAAGCTCGTAAACGTCTGTCCAACGGATAAGGGCTTTAGAAGTCTGGATCCGTGATGCCAGCGAGGTTGTAAAATCTGTGGACATTAGATTGGAAGATCTCGGAGCTGATGCAGTTACAGAACAGTCTCTCTTATTACACTATACGTAACAAGTAGAATATTATCTTCATTGTATTTGTAATATAAGGGGGTTCAGAGATTTCCAGTTGAAAACTAAAGGACATTGAACCTTATAATAGGAGTTTCTCACTTTATCATTCATTGTTACAGAGGTAAAGCCATGAATTGCCTAGAAGCAAGCTGGAATGGGTTTGTTTCCAGAATGAAAGGTAAGGTTTAAATGTCTTTACTCCTCCATCCCTGATAATAATTCCACTGGTCAAGTCCCCCCTCACCTATGTAACAGTCTCCAGTCTCATTACCGGTTCTCTCTGTATTGTAGATTCCTTGTTGAAGGTGACGGATCGTTTTGCTACCTTTCTGAGTCTCCGGTCAATAATCCGGAGATGGCCAGGTAAATAGTTTTATTGGTGTGACTGGAACTTCACAAGGTGTAAGGGAGGAACATGGGAGCTAAATACATATGGCAGGCTCCCATTCTAGTGATGGATCAAGTAGATACATTGGGCTGTTTGTCATACTCAATACTTTAAACTGAATAAAACCTATTTCCATTCTGTATAATAATATATTTTGTTCTCTGTCTGTTAATAGGGACTGTGCTAACCCTGCAGCACCAGGAGCAGGAAAAATAGTAAGTGTCTACAACTTTCCCTTTGCTCCTAATAACACAGTTGGTCACATGACCCGTCTGTTCATTATACCCTGTACCCCTATTATCTACCGTCTCCCTGTTCTCTCTCCTCTGCTCCCCTCTACTAACTCAGACACATTTATTTCAATATTATTGTTATTCTCTGATTGTCCTTTCCTTCTTAGCCCACAGGACTTTCCATCATAAGAGAATACCAGCAGTGTTCCCGATAGCTGTGCACACAGGTAAAGTGATGCAACCACAAAGTCTCCTGGGATCCAAGTGCTTCAGTGAGGAGCGCACAAAATTTGATTTTGTATGTGCACAGAAAACTATTTCTGTGCACACACCGACTTTAGATCAGAGGGAAACACAAATACCTGGTAATATAAATGGGGTTTGGGGTTGTGAGTCTCTATTAACCCTTGACAGCCAATAACTAGGTCCGATTGTTACAGATAGTTACATCTAAGATTGGTTCACACGTGCGATTGTGTTGGCCCAACCTGCAACTCCCATGTGTACAAATCGCCATTTCAGCGACTATTGGTAAGTGTACGAGCACTCGCCAGGATTGTTCATGTCTGACCAGGCAGATCATCAACGATGGGCGTTTGTACACTGTGTGTGTTGGCAGGTCGGGCCCCCGCGATTGCACGTGTGTTCAGGCCTTAAGTTCCAAGTTGATCCAGAGATTAGTCTGATTGCCACTTACAGGGGGGGATGTACAGTAGGTAGTTTGGATACTTACCTACCAGCTGCAGCTCTGTTCCAGGCCGGTCTGGCCCTGCCTCCTCCACTAGGTAACCGGCCCTGCCATGGGGAGGGGGTAGGACCAGAGAACAGCAGCGGCAGCTACTAGGTAAGTATCCAAACTACCTACTGTACTGCCAGGGTGAGGATCTAGCATTTTAGGTCCTGACCCTGGGTAAAGGGAACGAGGTAGATTTTGACTTTCGTTTCCCTTTCATTCATTTTTCTCCTTTTGAGAACATTGTCTGTGGCATCAGACTGGGTCATTTCCCTCCCTCTGGACCAACTCTGGGATAGGAGGAAATTTAGAGATGGATGTAAATAGATGGAACATATCGGACCAGGTGAATAGCTATCAAGGTTTAATAGAGACGTCCGGAGTAGATCCAGGGATTCATTCCGATTGCCACAGGGAGTCAGGAAGGAATTTTTCCCCCTTTTGGGGTTTTCGCCTTCCTCTGGATCAACTCTGTGTAATTTGGGACATGGGGGGTGTTAGGTTAATGTAAAAATTAAACAATAAACACAATTATAATAAAACAAACATCTGTGTCTGGGTTTTCTTTCCCTTTATATTTCCCTGTGTAATATGGGGATCAGACAATGATTGAAAAGGGGGAATTTCATATCTTAGTTATAGACTTCATAGTATCAGGAGCTGGATATATGTATGTATAGTTTATTTATATAACGTCATTTGGGGACCCATCGCTGTACATTATCAAAATACAAAAAATTGGCTTGTGGAGGTGGGTGTGGGGGGCTGAGTTAACACTGATTCCATCTTCATAATGACATATTTTAGCAAGAATGTCCCCTTTC
Organism: Hymenochirus boettgeri; assembly: GCA_019447015.1. Lineage (NCBI taxonomy): Eukaryota > Metazoa > Chordata > Amphibia > Anura > Pipidae > Hymenochirus > Hymenochirus boettgeri. The sequence goes on from JAACNH010001328.1 coordinate 56,215, forward strand.
AAATATGTTGATATAATATATATATATCTACCTCTGGAATCATTAGCGTATGGCTGCTATGCTCCTAGATGCTTCATGGAAACTATGGGGAAGTAACGACTTTATTTGTTCACACCCCATTTAGCAATTTAGTGAGCTCGTTATGAGCTTGAACATGCTCAGGAAAAGGCCGTTATGGGATTAGCATTTAGTCATAGGCTGTGATGTCATCTGTCAAATCCATAACTGACAATTACTAACTATAAGTAAATATTGCAGATTTGGGGTTCATCTACCTATATACCATTTTTCATTTAAGGCTTGACTTGGCTTTTAATCTCGCATTCTCACAATACCTGGTGATTGCAGCAAATGGAAGGTTTGTGAAATGCCACATGTGACAATCATATGTTATATGTCACTGCATTGGCTCCTTCCCAACACTCCCCTTATTCATCTCTGGTTCTGACATCTTCCTGGTTGTGAAGATGCAGTGCTTGTATGAAGTGGTGGTTGGCTGTTTGCTGCTTGATGTATGTATGTATGCTTATTTATATAGCGCCACTTGGGTAAACAGCGCTGTACAATATTAATACAATAAGCCGTACAAGATTTTACTGGTATTACATGGTATAGCCATGTACACCGATTACACTCACCTTTCCAAATCTTCTACCTGACAGACGATTTCTTCTACTGCATCAGTGTATTGTGAGAGACTAAAGAGACAGACAAGAGATAAATAGACAGTCTGTTATTAATCACACATTTATCTGTAAACCATGGTACACATCATGCAATATTTCCGCCTTACCGACTGGTCGGACAGGAGGAAATGGTCCGCGGCTGACAGTTTGCCGTGCGTTCATCAGGCAAATGGACGTTCACTCACATCCGAAAAACCTTGCAATTATTTTGGCCCGATTGACAGATAGACTGACTTTCTGTTTGCAGGACCCCTAATACAGACCGTTATGGTCTTGCCCTTGACCCAGCGTCTGGGTTGATTCAGTTGCTCAGTAGAGATCTGAGCATCTTTGACCCATCCAACAGCTAATCAGTAGAAACTACCGTTAGGAACATTCCATGGTAGTGGTGCATACTGGGAAGAAGAAGAACCGTCAGAACCTGAAATGTCAGCTCACTAATGTCAACAGCGGGAATAGCAAAGAGAATGAAAAATTCTAGAAATATTGAATTTTTGAAATTCTCGAATTTCCGGGATAATTATCAATTGTTGAATGCTGGAGCAGGAAAGTAGCACGCGTGAGAAGGAAGTGACTTTATTTCATGCTCTGGATATTTGTACATGTTCCTCAGACCATTTCCCAGGTCCCAGAACCATTTACAGTTCCATTACTATTTTAACCTTATTTTATCCAAAAATGAACTATCTGTCCCCATTGATTTTAATGGATTCGAATTCAACTTTTCAAACTTTCGAAAATTCAAAATCGGACCATCTCTAGTTATTGCTGTTAATAAATATTTTACCATATGTGACTATAGAAATAACGGTAAAATCTAGTATTTTTTAAAAATAATATTAATATTTGATTGTATTTGTTAATGGTGGTCAAAGTTCCAATTGTGAAACAACTGACAGATCACCACAAACTAAAACATTAATTTGTAAAATATTTTTTTACCCCCTTGTTTTATTTTTTATCCCCACGGACACATTACCTTATAATAGTCACTCTGTGCTATAGTTGAGTGATTGTTATAAGCGTATATAATCCTCTACTAATCTCCATTTGTTCAATTTTATAAGGTACTGTATATAGAAATAATTCTGAATTGAGAAAGCCGGTCGGATGACTAGCGAAATGACTTCAAGAACTAAACTTTAAGTTGATCTAACTGAACACAACAGATCTACCAAATCCTGGTTACAATAGTGTACACACCCTTTCATTCTTATGGCTGATTTGAGTTAAGATAACGTTTGTCTGTTCTTAAAGGACCATTCCACTCTCATAAGAACATCTTTCAGAAAGAATGGCCTCTTTAAAATATGTTGATGTATCATAGTTTGTCCTATGAATTCAATACTGTATGCCTGCTATGCTTCTGGATGCCTCATGGAAACTGAGCAATTTAGAAACCTGTACTGAGCCTGTACTGAGCCTGGGCATGCTCAGAAGAGGCAGACAGGGGATTAACATTCAGTCATTGGCTGTGATGTCAACTGTCAAATCCATAACTGACAGTTACTAACTGGAAGAACCAGGAAGCAGAAACAGGGGAAACAGGACATTGTGCAGGATTTCAGGTTAGACTTACACCTTTCAAATTTCAAACTATTACCGTTAGGGTTTTGGGGGGTATTTACCTGTATGAAATTTTTTATTGGGGCTCGACTTGCCCTTTAAGCCATGGTCCTCAAAGTTAAAAAAAGTTCTCAAAGTATAAAAAGTTTATATAATGGTTTCAAAGATAAAAAGGTATCTTATACTTACCCCCTCCAAGATTCACAAAAGACATGGACAAGGGGGTCACCAAGAGGCCTACAGTCCATGTTAAAGGGGCTGGGGGGATTTTTTTCAAGTAGTGTTTATTTCACAATGTTAATATAATCAGTTATATTCTGTATATGTCTGAATACAGGGGACTCAATGAAAAACCCCATGCGTGGGCAAATGGGTATATCCAGTCTCCCACAACCATGGTGAGAAAATGTATTATAGTCTGATGACACCAACAATGAACTATTTGGCCATAAGCACAGCACATCGTAACCAGGACACCACCACAGTGATGAATGGGGAAATATTTTGGGAAGACTTTTCTTTAGTTGGAATTGAACTATTTTATCACAAAACCTTCAAGCAACTTCTAGGAAGTTAAAGATATACTTCACCTTTAAGAGAACAAGGACCGGAAGTGTCATAGAATATCAGTTGTATTCAGTTAGATAAACTGGACTGGTTCTTATTCATCCAGGTCATGGTATATCTGTGTTATTCAGTTAGATAAACTGGACTGGTTCTTATTCATCCAGGTCATGGTATATCTGTGTTATTCAGTTAGATAAACTGGACTGGTTCTATTCATCAGGTCATGGTATATCTGTGTTATTCAGTTATATCAACTGGACTGGTTCTCATCATCCAGGTCATGGTATATCTGTGTTATTCAGTTAGATCAAACTGGACTGGTTCTCATTCATCCAGGTCATGGTAATCTGTGTTATTCAGTTAATCAATGACTGGTTCTCATTCTCCAGGTCATGGTATATCTGTGTTATTCAGTTAATCAACTGGACTGGATCTCATTCATCCAGGTCAGGTATATCGTGTTATTCAGTATATCAACTGGCTGGTTCTCATTCATCCAGGTCATGTATATCTGTGTATTCAGTTATATAACTGGACTGGTTCTCATTCATCCAGGTCATGGTATATCTGTGTTATTCAGTTATATCAACTGGACTGGATCTCATTCATCCAGGTCATGGTATCTTGGTTATTCAGTTATATCAAGGACTGGATTTCATCATCAGGTCATGGTAATCTGTGTATTCAGTTATATCAACGGACTGGTTCTCATTCATCCAGCTATGGTAAATCTGTGTTATTCAGTTAATCAACTGGACTGGTTCTATCATCCAGGTCATGGTATATCTGTGTTATTCAGTTAAATCAACTGGACTGATTCTCATTCATCCAGGTCAAGGTATATCTGTGTTGTTCAGTTAGATCATCTGGACTGGTTCTCATTCATCCAGGTCATGGTATATCCGTGTTATTCAGTTATATGAACTAGACTGGATCTCATTCATCCAGGTCATGGTATATCCGTGTATTCAGTTATATCAACTGGACTGGTTCCATTCATCCAGGTTATGGTATACTGTTTATTCAGTTAATCAACTGGACTGGTCTCATTCCCAGGTCATGGTATATCTGTGTTATTATTTATATCAACTAGACTGGGCACATTCATCCAGGTCATGGTATATCTGTGTTATTCAGTTATATGAACTGTACTAGATCTAATTCATCCAGGTCATGGTATATCTGTGTTATTCAGTTAAATCAACTGGACTGGTTCTCATTCATCCAGATCATGGTATATCTGTGTTATTCAGTTAAATCAACTGGACTGGTTTATCATCATCCAGGTCATGGTATATCTGTGTTATTCAGTTATATCAACTGGACGGTTCTCATTCACCAGGTCATGGTATATTGTGTTATTCAGTTATATCAACGGACTGGTTCTCATTATCCAGGTCATGGTATATCTGTGTTATTCAGTTATATCAACTGGACTGGATCTCATTCATCAGGTCATGGTATATCTGTGTTATTCAGTATATCAACTGGACTGGTTCTCATCATCCAGGTCATGGTATACTGTTTTTTCAGTTATATCAACTGGACTGGATCTCATTCATCCAGGTCATGGTATAGATGTTATTCAGTTATATCAACTGGACTGGTTCTCATTCATCCAGGTCATGGTATATCTGTATTATTCAGTTATATCAACTGGACTGGATCTCATTCATCCAGGTTATGGTAATCTGTGTTATTCGTTATCAACTGGACTGTTCTCATTCATCCAGGTCATGGTATTATCTGTGTTATTCAGTTATATCAACTGGACTGGATCTCATTCATCCAGGTCTGGTATATCTGTGTGTATTCAGTTATATCAACTGGACTGGTTCTCATTCATCCAGGTCATGGTATATCTGTGTTATTCAGTTATATCAACTGGACTGGATCTCATTCATCCAGGTCATGGTATATCTGTGTTATTCAGTTATATCAAACTGACTGGTTCTCATTCATCCAGGTCATGGTATATCGTGTTATTCAGTTATATCAATGGAATGGTTTCCATTCATCAGGTATGGTATATCTGTGTATTCAGTATATCAACTGGACTGGTCTCTTTCATCCAGGTCATGGTATATCTGTGTTATTCAGTTATATCAACTGGACTGGATCTCATTCATCCAGGTCATGAGTATATCTGTGTTATTCAGTTATATCAACTGGATGGTTCTCATTCATCCAGGTCATGGTATATCTGTGTTATTCAGTTATATCAACTGGACTGGTTCTCATTCATCCAGGTCATGGTATATCTGTGTTATTCAGTTATATCAACTGGACTGGTTCTCATTCATCCAGGTCATGGTATATCTGTGTTATTCAGTTATCAACTGGACTGGTTCTCATTCATCCAGGTCATGGTATACATGTGTTATTCAGTTATATCAACTGGACTGGTTCTCATTCATCCAGGTCATGGTATATCTGTGTTATTCAGTTATATCAACTGGACTGGTTTCATTCATCCAGGTCATGGTATATCTGTGTTATTCAGTATAAACTGGGCTGGTTCTCATTCATCCAGGTCATGGTATATCTGTGTTATTCAGTTATGTCAACTGGACTGGATCTCATTCATCCAGGTCATGGTATATCTGTGTTATTCAGTTATATCAACTGGACTGGTTCTATTCATCCAGGTCATGGTATATCTGTGTATTCAGTTATATCAACTGGACTGGTTCTCATTCATCCAGGTCATGGTATATCTGTGTTATTCAGTTATATCAACTGGACTGGTTTCATTCATCCCGGTCATGGTATATCTGTGTTATTCAGTTATATCAACTGGACTGGTTCTCATTCATCCAGGTCATGGTATTCTGTAATATCAGTTAGATCAACTGGACTGGTTCTCATTCATCCAGGTCATGGTATATCTGTGTTATTCAGTTATATCAACTGACTGGTTCTCATTCATCCAGGTCATGGTATATCTGTGTTATTCAGTTATATCAACTGGACTGGTTCTCATTCATCCAGGTCATGGTATATCTGTGTTATTCAGTATACAAATGGACTGGTTCTCATTCATCCGGTCATGGTATATCTGTGTTATTCAGTTATATCAACTGGACTGGTTCTCATTCATCCAGGTCATGGTATATCTGTATATTCAGTATTCAACTGGACTGGTTTTCATTCATCCAGGTCATGTGATATCTGTGTTATTCAGTTATATCAACTGGACTGGTTCTCATTCATCCAGGTCATGGTAAATCTGTATATTCAGTTAGATTAACTGGACTGGTTCTCATTCATCCAGGTCATGGTATATCTGTGTTATTCAGTTATATCAACTGGACTGGTTCTCATTCATCCCGGTCATGGTATATCTGGTGTATTCAGTTATATCAACTGGCATGGTTCTCATTCATCCAGGTCATGGTATATCTGTTATTTCCGTTATATCAACTGGACTGGATCTCATTCATCCAGGATTGGTATATCTGTTTTATTCAGTTATATCAAATGACTGGCACTATTCATCAGGTCAGGTATAATCTGTGTATTTCAGTTAGATCAACTGGACTGGTTCTCATTCATCCAGGTCATGGTAAATTGTGTTATTCAGTTAGATAACTAGACTGGATCTCATTATCCAGGTCAGGTATTATCTGTGTTATTCAGTTATATCAACTGGACTGGTTCTCATTCATCCAGGTCATGGTATATCTGTGTTATTCAGTTATATCAACTGGACTGGTTCTTATTCATCCAGGTCATGGTCTATCTGTGTTATTCAGTTATATCAACTGGACTGGTTCTCATTCATCCAGGTCATGGTCTATCTGTGTTATTCAGTTATATCAACTGGACTGGTTATTCATCCAGGTCATGGTATATCTGTGTTATTCAGTTATACAAGGACTGGTCTCATTCATCCAGGTCATGGTATATCTGTGTTATTCAGTTATTAAAACTGGACTGGTTCTCATTCATCCGGTCATGGTATATCTGTGTTATTCAGTATATCAGGACGGGTTCTCATTCATCCAGGTCATGGTATATCTGTGTTATTCAGTTATATCAACTGGACTGGTCTCATTCATCCAGGTCAGGTATATCTGTGTTATTCAGTTATCAACTGGACTGGTTCTCATTCATCCAGGTCATGTATATCTGTGTTATTCAGTTATATCAACTGGACTGGTTCTCATTCATCCAGGTATGGTAATCTGTGTTATTCAGTTATATCAACTGGACTGGATCTCATTCATCCAGGTCATGGTATATCTGTGTTATTCAGTTATATCAACTGGACTGGATCTCATTCATCCAGGTCATGGTATATCTGTGTTATTCAGTTATACAACTGGACTGGTTCTCATTCATCCAGTCATGGTAATCTGTGTTATTCAGTTATATCAATGGACTGGTTCTCATCCAGGTATGGTATATCTGTGTTATTCAGTTAATCAACTGGACTGGTTCTCATTCATCCAGGTCATGGTATATCTGTGTTGTTCAGTTAGATCATCTGGACTGGTTCTCATTCATCCAGGTCATGGTATATCCGTGTTATTCAGTTATATGAACTAGACTGGATCTCATTCATCCAGGTCATGGTATATCGTGTTATTTCAGTTTATCAACTGGACTGGTTCCCATTCATCGGTCTATGGTATATCTGTGTTATTCAGTTATATCAACGGACTGGTTCTCATTCATCCAGGTCATGGTATATCTGTGTTATTCATTATATCAACTGGACTGGATTCATTCATCCAGGTCATGGTATATGTGTTTATTCAGTTTATGAACTGTACTGATCTCATTCATCCAGGTCATGGTATATCTGTGTTATTCAGTTTAATCAACTGGACTGGTTCATTCATCCAGTCATGGTATATCTGTGTTATTCAGTTAATCAACTGGACTGGTTCTCATTCATCAGGTCATGGTATATCTGTGTTATTCATTTAATCAACTGGACTGGTTCTCATTCATCCAGGTCAGGTATATCTGTGTTATTCAGTTATACAACTGGACTGGTTCTCATTCATCCAGGTCATGGTATATCTGTGTTATTCAGTTATATCAACTGACTGGTTTCATTCATCCAGGTCATGGTATATCTGTGTTATTCAGTTATATCAACTGGACTGGTTCTCATTCATCCAGGTCATGGTATATCTGTGTTATTCAGTTATATCAACTGGACTGGATCTCATTCATCCAGGTCATGGTATATCTGTGTATTCAGTTATATCAACTGGACTGGTTCTCATTCATCCAGGTCATGGTATATCTGTGTATTCAGTTATATCAACTGGACTGGTTCTCATTCATCCAGGTCATGGTATATCTGTGTTATTCAGTTATACACTGGATGGTTCTCATTCATCCAGGTCATGGTATATCTGGTTATTCAGTTATATCAACCTGGACTGGATTCTCAATCCAGGTCATGGTATATTGTGTTATTCAGTTATATCAACTGGACTGGTTCTCATTCATCCAGGTCATGGTATATCTGTGTTATTCAGTATATCAACTGGACTGGTTCATTATCCAGGTCATGGTATATTGTGTTATTCAGTTATATCAACTGAACTGGTTCATTCATCCAGGTCATGGTATATCTGTTATTCAGTTATATCAACTGGACTGGTTCTCATTCATCCAGGTCATGGTATATTGTGTTATTCAGTTATATCAACTGGACTGGTTCTCTTTCATCCAGGTCATGGTATATCTGTGTTATTCAGTTATATCAACTGGACTGGATCTCATTCATCCAGGTCATAGTATATCTGTGTTATTCAGTTATATCAACTGGACTGGTTCTCATTCATCCAGGTCATGGTATATCTGTGTTATTCAGTTATATCAACTGGACTGGTTCCCATTCATCCAGGTCATGGTATATCTGTGTTATTCAGTTATATCAACTGGACTGGTTCTCATTCATCCAGGTCATGGTATATCTGTGTTATTCAGTTATGTCAACTGGACTGGTTCTCATTCATCCAGGTCATGGTATATCTGTGTTATTCAGTTATATCAATGGACTGGTTCTCATTCATCCAGGTCATGGTATATCGTGTTATTCAGTTATATCAACTGGACTGGTTCTCATTCATCCAGGTCATGGTTATTCTGTGTTATTCAGTTATATCACTGGACTGGTTCCATTCATCCAGGTCATGGTATATCTGTGTTATTCAGTTATGTCAACTGGACTGGATTCATCATCCAGGTCATGGTATATCTGTGTTATTCAGTTATATCAACTGGACTGTTCTATTCATCCAGGTCATGGTATATCTGTGTTATTCAGTTATATCAACTGGACTGGTTCTCATTCATCCAGGTCAGGTATTATTGTGTTATTCAGTTATAATCAACTGGACTGGTTCTCATTCATCCAGGTCATGGTATATCTGTGTTATTCAGTTATATCAAACTGGACTGGTTCTCATTCATCCAGGTCATGGATAATTGGTATATCAGTTGATTCATGGACTGGTTCTCATTCTCATCAGGTTCATCTGTGTTTATATCTGTGTTATCAGTATATCAACTGGACTGGTTCTCATTCATCCAGGTCATGGTAACTGTGTTATCAGTTATATCAACTGGACTGGTTCTCATTCATCCAGGTCATGGTAATCTGTGATTCGTTTAGAATCAACTGGACTGGTCTCATTCATCCAGGTCATGGTATATCTTGTTATTCAGATATATCAACTGGACTGGTTCTCATTCATCCAGGTCATGGTATATCTGTGATATTCGTTAGAATCAACTGGACTGGTTCTCATTCATCCAGGTCATGGTATATCTGTGTTATTCAGTTTATCAACTGGATGGTTCTCATTCATCCGGTCATGGTATATCTGTATATTCAGTTATGTCAACTGGACTGGTTCCTATTCATCCAGGTCATGGTATATCTGTGTTATTCAGTTATATCAACTGGACTAGTTCTCATTCATCCAGGTCATGGTATATCTGTGTTTCAGTTATATCAACTGGACTGGTTCTCATTCATCCAGGTCATGGTATATTCTGGTTATTCAGTTATTCAACTGGACTGGTTCTCATTATCCAGTCATGGTATATTGTGTTATTCAGTTATATCAACTGGACTGGTTCTCATTCATCCAGGTCATGGTATATCTGTAAATTCAGTTAGATCAACTGGACTGGTTCTCATTCATCCAGGTCATGGTATATCTGTGTTATTCAGTTATATCAACTGGACTGGTTCTCATTCATCCAGGTCATGGTATATCTTGTATTCAGTTATATCAACTGGACTGGATCTCATTCATCCAGGCATGGTATATCTGTGTATTCATGTTATATCAACTGGACTGGTTCTCATTCATCCAGGTCATGGTATATCTGTGTTATTCAGTTATATCAACTGGACTGGATCTCATTCATCCAGGTCATGGTATATCTGTGTTATTCAGTTATATCAACTGAATGCTTCCATTCATCCAGGTCATGTATATCGGTTATTCAGTTATATCAACTGGACTGGTTCTCATTCATCCAGGTCATGGTATATCTGTGTTTCAGTTATATCAACTGGACTGGTCTTTCATCCAGGTCATGGTATATATGTGTTATTCAGTTATATCAACTGGACTGGATCTCATTCATCCAGGTCATGTATATCGTGTTATTCAGTTATATCAACTGGACTGGTTTCATTCATCCAGGTCATGGTTATCTGTGTTATTCAGATATACTACACTGGACTGGTTCTCATTCATCAGGTCATGGTATCTGTGTTATTCAGTTATATCAAATGGACTGGTTCTCATTCATCCAGGTCATGGTATATCTGTGTACAGTTATTCAACTGGACTGGTTCTCATTCATAGGTCATGGTATATCTGTGTTATTCAGTTATATCAACTGGACTGTTCTCATTCATCCAGGTCATGGTATATTGTGTTATTCAGTTATACAACTGGACTGGTTCTCATTCATCCAGGTCATGGTATATCTGTTTATTCAGTTAATCAACTGGACTGGTTCCATTCATCAGGTCATGGTATATCTGGTGTATTCAGTTATTCAACTGGACTGGATCTCATTCATCCAGGTCATGGTATATCTGTGTTATTCAGTTATATCAACTGGACTGGTTCTCATTATCCAGGTCATGGTATATCTGTGTTATTCAGTTTATAAACTGGACTGGTTTCATTCATCAGGTCATGGTATATTGTTATCAGTTATACAATCATGGACTGGTTATCATTATCCAGGTCATGGTATATCTGTGTGATTCAGTTAATCAACTGGACTGGTTCTCATTCATCCAGGTCATGGATATCTGTTATTCAGTTAATCAACTGGACTGGTTCTCATTCATCCAGGTCATGGTATATTGTGTATTCAGTTATAATCAACTGGACTGGTTTTATTCATCCAGGTCATGGTATATCTGTGTATTCAGTATATCAAATGGACTGGTTTTCATTCATCCAGGTCATGGTATATCTGTATTACGTTAGTACAACTGGACTGGATCTCATTCATCCAGGTCATGGTATATCTGGTGATTCAGTTATATCAACTGGACTGTTCTCATTCATCAGGTATGGTATATCTGTTATTCCGTTAAACAACTGGACTGGATCTCATCATCCAGGTCATGGTATTTCTGTGTTATTCAGTTATATCAACTGGACTGGTCTCATTCATCCAGGTCATGGTATATCTGTATATCAGTTATTCAACTGGACTGGTTCTTTCATCCAGGTCATGGTATATCTGTGTTATTCAGTTATATCAACTGGACTGGTTCTCATTCATCCAGGTCATGGTAATCTGTGTTATTCAGTATAATCAACTGGACGGTTCTCATTCATCCAGGTCATGGTATATCTGTATATTCAGTTATGATCAACTGGACTGGTTCTCATTCATCCAGGTCATGGTATATCTGTGTTATTCAGTTATATCAACTGGACTGGTTTCTATTATCCAGGTCATGGTATATCTGTTATCAGTTAATCAACTGGACTGGTTCTCATTCATCCAGGTATGGTATCTCTGTGTATTCAGTTATATCAACTGGACTGGTTCTCATTCAAGTCCAGGTCAGTTATATCTGT